>VMDO01012258.1:0-63004 GCA_007922755.1 Pedetes capensis | reverse complement strand
AAAAAAAAAAAAAAAAAAAAAAAAAAAAAAAAAAAAAAAAAAAAAAAAAAAAAAAAAAAAAAAAAAAAAAAAAAAAAAAAAAAAAAAAAAAAAAAAAAAAAAAAAAAAAAAAAAAAAAAAAAAAAAAAAAAAAAAAAAAAAAAAAAAAAAAAAAAAAAAAAAAAAAAAAAAAAGAAAGAAAGAAAGAAAGAAAAGAAAAGAAAGAAAGAAAGAAAGAAAGAAAGAAAGAAAGAAAGAAGAAAAGAAGTAAACAATCAGGAGCAAATTATGAAGGCCCTAAATACAGCCAAATCTTAAAGGCTAATCTAATTTATACATTCCTCCCTACTGGTTAGTCGGAATACTTTAGGCCATCAGGAAGCATTGTAAACTAGGAAGTGATACTTGAAATGAGTAATAAAACTTCATAAAGTAGCAACTTAATCAATCTATGCCAAGTTCAAATATTGCTAACCTCAGGACTTAAGTTTCATTTCCTTCTGTAATTTTTTTTGCCATTGTACATAATGTATTCTTTATCAGCAATAAAAACATATGAAGAAAATATATCATGTTGAAGAAAGAAAATCTCTTAGGAAAAAAAGTAGTGGCAGATCCAAAAACTCAAGAGTTTCTAAATAAAGAAAATATAGCTTATCCTTGAAAAGTTATGGCCTTAAGAATATCTGAGTATGATAGTTGTAACCTTATGTGTCAATTTGACTGGGCCACCCATATATCTGGTTAAATAATATCCTAATTAGGTCCTTGAGGGAGTTCCTAGATTAGATTAACTTTTCTTTTCAGTATTGGAAGGTTAATCACTGGAAGGGCTTTGTGTACACAAGGCAAGTGTTCCACAAATGAGCTACATACACCTCCAGCCATTTTTTATTTTTTATTTTTTATTTTGTGATAGGGTCTTGCTAAGATGTGCAGGTTTTCTATGGCCTGGAAACTGTGATCCTCTTGCCTCAACCTCTTGAGGAGGAGCTGGGTTTATAAATTTGCATGTGCCAGTCTGAAATTAACATTTGAACTGGTAGATGGAGTAAATCAAATTGTCCTTCCCATGGTGGGTGGACTTTATCCAATCTGTTGAAGACCAGAATAGAACATAAAGACTGAATTAGAACTTGTTTTCTCTTCTTGATAATCTTAGATCTGAGACATTGATTTTCTGACTTTGGACTAGAATTGGGACTAGAAAGTTTTCAGCCCTTTTGGGCTGAGACTGGAATGTCACCATTGTCCCTCTTGCATCTTCTGTTTGCCAGCTGAAGATCTTGGGATCCTAGGAGAGATGAGATTTCCATGTGATTTGCCCTGACTTCCTAGGACTTGGGACCTGAACAACACATAGTAATAAATCATTTACTTCTTTACCTTTGTTTATCTTGCAAGGTTCTCTCTCAGATACCTTACAGGATAAGGTATCTTGTTATGTGCCATCGAGTTGGTATCCAACTCATAGCGACCCTACATAAAACAGGCGAAACACTATTGTCAGTGCTTCTCTGCTGTTCATAGGGTTTTCAGTGGCAGATTGATTATTGGGAGTGGGTTGCCAGGTCCTTCTCCCAAGCCTGCAGTATCTGGTGTTCCCAGGCTGTCTCCCATCCAAGTACTAACCAGGCCAAAACCTGCTTAGCTTCCAAGATCAGACAGGACTGGATGCCACAGGGCTGCGGCTGCAGGCTTTGTTCAGAAAAGGTTATTCATACTTTCATATTGATATACAATTACATTTATGATTGAAAAACATCATGATATTACAGAAATACTATGTAAGAACAAAGCGTAGGATTCAGAAAGGAGGACCACTCACCTCAGAAGGTTTAAATGAAAAGACATGCAGAGTATGTTAATTTCTTTTCATATAGGATTAGTCAAGTAAGATCACTTGGCAAGGTCTGAAGTCAATAAGGGTATGAAAATATATCCTACCACAAGGAAATATGGCAACAACATTGAGAAAAATTATTGTAAAAAAAAAACAACTATAAACAATTTCCACTTGATTTTTTATTTGGTATTGTAGACAGAGCAAAAACTTGTAAATATTTGCTGGTGCCTACAGCGAAGTTTCTATTTAGCACATCCCCATAGAATGAGGGATGCTAGACTTTCAGATGTTTACTTTAACTACCATCACAAAATATTTTTTATTTATTTTCTAGAATAACTATTAAGCTGTACCTTTTTTAGCTTCTCATGTCTGCTTTTCATTTTTGTCAAATGACAGGCAAAGATAACTTTCTATTTGTTATTTTATTTGAATTTCCATGAATCTATAGCAAGTTGATTATATCTTTAATTATTTATTTCTCTTTTAGCCTATTGCTTGAAAGTAAAAAAAAAAAATGCTAGCAAGAAAGAAAAAATTTTTAAATGAAAGAGTAAAAGTTCAGTATTTTAAAAGACCAAATGATTATAGTTGATAGTTTTGTAAATTTTATAGGGTCAAACCCTGACCAATGGTAAAAGGGTGAAGGCTCATTCTTGAAGAAAAAAAATTTGGCCCAGAGTTTCCTTATCTTCTGGCACAATGTGGCACATGTCATCCTTCACTGATTCATTCAGTGATATGTATTGAGTTCCCACTATGTGCTAGGTAAATTGTAATTGCTAAAGAAGCAGGGAGGAACTTGCAAGAAATGTAATCAACCAACTTACCTTAAAATAAAATTTAAAACTAGAGAGTGTAGATGGTGATAACCACTTGTAGAACAAAATTAAATCGAAAAAATAGAAATAGGGATTTGAAGGTAGAAGTGGAAGAGGGGTTCACAAATAGACTCTCAAGCATAGACTAATTTAGCAAATTCTTGAAGATGAAGGGGTGAACAATTTGAAGATAGGAAGAAAGAATTTGCCAAAAGGGGGACAACATGTACAAAGACTGTGTGGTATGAATGTACCTGGGACTGATCCTAAGATGTGATATAGGAAGAAGCTAAAGGATAATTCTAGGTGTTTCTGCCTGAGTAAATATAACAATGTAATTGTCTTTGTTGAATATATCATTGAAGTAAGAGTACATTTAGATATTCTTTTTGTATTATAATTTATGCATTACATTAATCTATTTTTGTATTACATTTAAAATATCTGTTAGATATTCAGATGAAGATCTGGCAGAGTTAGCTATATGTATCTTAATTTTAGGATTCCATCAAGACATTGAATTAAACAGAGAAGAGGTCCAAGGAAGACTCAACTCAGGTGCACTAAGAGGTTCAGAAGATAAAAAGGAACCAAGAAAGAAACTTGGGATTCAATGGTCTGTGAGATGACAGAAGATGCATTAAGCTTTTCTGAGACTGTTAAGATCTGTGAAAACATAAGTAGTTCTCTACATTACACATCATGGTTGGAATAGTCTGATTTTCAGCTGCATCCTGAATCAGTAGTTTATCATTTACCCTAAAGATTCAGGAAACTTTCCCCTTTTTAGACGTCTTTGTTTACCTCAGTCCTTCTTATCCTTACAGCAATTCTGTGTCATTTTTTGCCTTCACTTTTTCTTCCACTACTAAGTAAAATTATTCATTTTTGTCTTCTGTTTCCATCTCTCCAGCTCTGGAAAACTCTTTGTAAAGTTATTAATTTGCTTTTATTTTTAAGTTGTCTATTTATTTATAGACGTTCGTGCAAAGCCTATCTCCACTTGTTGTTGTGTGCCCTCAAGTCATTTCCGACTCATGGTGACCCTCATAGTGTTTTCAATGTCTGATTATTTCAGGAGTGGGCTGCCAGGTCCTTATGCTTTTGTGGTGCTGGAGATCAAACCCAGGGCCTCAGAGATTGCAGAGTGGCACTCTATCAACTGAGCTAAGCCCAAGCCCATCTCCATATATATCCATTTTTATTTTTGTGAGAATACAGCAGCACACTTAAATCCATAAATTATTTTTAATCTACTGGTTCAGGATTCCTAAAGACAGTTTGCCTCTCTAGCATGAGATAATGCACTGCCACTGTATTTTCCCTTAGGAAAGTGTAATGTGTTTAATTATTTTGAATTTAATGAAATTTATTTGCCTCACTACTCATCCATGGCCTCCACATGAGGTTCGCATGTGTAATTTTTCCATGTGGCCTTTCGACTGTGTGTTATACAGAGAATAGAACTTGAGTTCCTGTTAAGTATTTCCTTTCACTATAAGAACTGACATAAATATGACCATTGTATTAATTAATTAATTACATTCTCCTATTCCTTTCCCATTTTATCCCACCCCATATATATATATATATATATATATATATATATATATATGCATGTATTTTTTTTCTGATGCTCACCATTTAAACCTATTATGAAGTACATTAGAGGTAAAAGTGTATATCCAGTAATTTTGCATAAATGTTTTAAATACTTGAATGCATATCATGTTATTCCTCACTTCTTTAAGTTTATTAAGATTTCTCAATCATTTGGCCTAGGGCTGGGCCATTTCTCTTCTCAGTTACTTATTATGAGATTTAAAAAGACTAGAATACTTTATCAGAACATAATCTGTTACTTAAATTTGAGAGAATCATGATCAGTTGCTTTGTCTTCTGTTTCCTCCCAAAGTTTTAATTTAAGGATAATGATCAAGGTGCAGGTGGTTTCCTAGAGATTAATGATCATTCAGGAGATGTCCACATCCCTGGGATGAATCTCTAATCATTAATCCTAAAGAAATGTGGTAACAAAAGTCATTATCGCCACTATCAAATGGCAATTCTTTTTTTCTTTCAGCTAAGTGCTTACTTCATTTCAAGTTGGTGAAAAGTTCAAGATGGATATTCTGCAGGCAGAAGAATTCTATTAATTCACTATTCAAGAAAGTATCAGCTAAAAAAAAATCCTGAGGGTTACTGGTATAAATTTGACTTACAGGAAATGACTTTTAAATTCAGTTAATTGCACTGCTGAATGGGTAAGTTTAAAAGTTCCCCATTGCCTACCTTTCCTATAGGTTTGGATCACTGTTAATTTTCCTAATGAATTTGTTGTTATTAATCAATAAATTGGCTCACATTCAATTTTATCAGACTCAATATATCCTATCCATGTCTGCTCAAATGGTCAATGTAACTTTGGAGGATAGGTTTACTCCAATTTCACAAACCATTGGCCACTTTTGAGTGAGTTCTTGTCTTGAAAATAGAGGTAAAATTAAATTTTTGTCTTACAATATTAATATTTTAGGAAAAAGTATAATACCAAATATAAAAACTAATACACACTTCCCCTGATTCATTATACATTTACTGATCACCTACTAAGCAGCAGGCACCTTTCTAACTACCAGGACTTGAGCTATGAAGAAGAAAGACACACTCTTATCCTTCAGAGTTTATACTATTATGGGAAAAACATGAATTAACTAATGAATATATGAATATTATATTTAATGTCACCAGAGAATGAAAAGGTCCATGCATAATATCAAAGGGATAATGATTTAGAGTGGGCTGAAATTTTAGGCAAGAAGTTCACAGAAGCTTCTCTTCACTGGTGCTGAGCATGCTAAAAAATGTCAATGAGACCGTTATGTAAAGATTTGGAGTAGAAGACTGTAGGAAGAGAGAACAGCAAGTACAAAAGTCTTAAGATAACAAACTATTTGGTATGTTTTATGAATAGAAAAGTTAGCCAGCTGGAGCAGAACAAGCAAAGGGAGAGTGTCAGAGATGACACTGAATGGACAGATGAGAATATCAATTAAGTCCTTGTAATACAACATTAAGGAGTTTGACACTTCCTCTGAGTATTATGGCAAGCCATTGGAGAACTTCTTATAGGGTATGACAGAAATGTTTTTACTTTTGGGGAAAAAAAAGATTTCTCTGGCTGCTAACAAAGATTATCTCTTTTACCAAACTCTAATCAGACTCTTCTGAGCCCTCTTCTAGGCTACGATTCAACCTTGGCCTTTAACCACCACAGGCTCTCAGCATAAATGATTTTGTCCATATCTTATGCCTTTCCTGCCCTACACATGGACAGGTCTACTTAAACAAACACTAACTTAGTTTCTAACAATTCAAAGTGTGTCCCTGTGATCACAATTATAGCCTAATTTAAGTCCCTCCTGGGAAAGCTCAAGGCTGCTAAAAGAATTTACTGCTTGTTCCAGTTAGCACCTGAAGACAGCACCCTACAACCCAGAGCCTAGCGTGGGAGCCTGAGCTGAGTAAGAGCTGCATAGCAAGTTCAGATGGTCCAATCACATAAACTAATGCTCATTCTTTCATTTTGAAGTTTTCCCCTTCCCTGACTCTTTCTTCTCAAGCCCCCATTGTTCTCCATCCCAGTTCCCTTATTCTCCCTCCACAAAGCCCAATGACCTCTGCACCATCAAAGTTGAGTTCAATTTATACTGACTCTTTTTCCTGTTGCAATAATTATTACTAAACAAATCTGTCCTTAACTCTTTCACCTGTGTCTGTCCTTGTTTTCTTTGAAATCACATCACTTGAAGGATGAATAACTGTGACAGAATGATTTTGAAATAGATAAATCAAGAAGCTAATGTTATTGTCTAAGAATGCTATCATATTGGTAAAGTTATAATAGCCGCCCAAGCAGTAAGAAGTGGTTACATCTTAATGTATTTGGAGACAAAATCTACTGATGAATTGATCAAGAATGGTACCATTTTTACTTTTTTATGGAAATATGTTTATTGTCTGTAGAATTTTTGCACTGAATGGGTAGTATTTTCAATTACTAAAATATACATATAATAAAATATACAAATATGAAGAGTACAATTTGAGTTTTGACAAATGAGTAAACTCATAGTCTGTACTCTTAGGAATACATAGAAATTTTCCATCACCCATAAATGTTCCTCTGGGTCTCTTCCCTTTTCAAACTCCCTAACGAAATAGACAACTACAGTTCTACTTTCTTCACCATAAGTTAGCTTCACATGTCTTACAATCATATTTAAGTTGAATCATAAGGCATATACTCATTGTATGTATTTATTTCATTTAGCATGTTTTGAGATTTATCTATGTTGTTGCATTTTCTAGTGCTATATTTTGTTTTATTGCTGAGTATTATGGACTGAATATGTCCCTCCAAGGCTGGGATTTAGCTCAGTTGGTAGAGTGCTGTGCTGCAGTCTCTGAGGTCCCAAGTTCAATTCCCAGCACCACAAAAATGGGAGCAGGACATGGCAACCCACTCCCAAGGCAATCCAAAAGCAGTCGGCCATTGAAAACCCTATGAGGGTCTCTATGAGTCCGACTCGACTCAACGGCACCTAACAACAACAACAACATATCCCTCCAAAATTCTTATGTTGAAGCTCGAATCCACATTGTGATGTTATTAATAGGTAGGATCTATGGGAGTTAATTAGGTTTAGAATAGGCTGCAAAAGTGGAAGTACTATGATGGGATTGTTGTTGTTAGGTGCCATGGTGACCATGGTACAACAGAATGAAACACTACCCAGCACTGTGCCATGCCTGGCATAACTGTCGTACTTCTTTGCTATTCATAGGGTTTTCCATGGCTGGTTGTTTTAGGAGTGGGCTCCCTGGTCCTTCTTCCAGCCTACAGCACCTAGTATTCCCAGGTAGTCTCCCACTCAAGGACTAACCATGCCAGAACTTGCTTAGCTTCCAAGATCTTATAAGATAGGACAGCAGGGTGGTATGACTGTAGATAGACATGATGTGGGATCAGTACACTTATAACAAGAAGGGGCTACAATGCTATTTCTCTCTGTTATGTGAATATACAGTAAAAGGTGGCCATCTTCAAGCAGGAAGAGGGCTGTCATCAGAACTCCAGCATGGTGACACCCTGATGTTAGATTTCCTACATTAAACAATTAGAAGAAAAAAAAAATCTGTTGACTTAACTACACAGTTTGGTATTTTGTCATACCAGCCTGAAATAACTAAAACACAGAGTATAATTGTATTTTATAAATTTAGCACACTGTGTATATCTATTTTTTCCTTGACAAACATTTGGGTTGTTTCCAGTTTTGAGGAGCTTTGAGCAATGCTATTATGAACATCTTGTATAAAACTTTTCTTTTTTAATATATAGGTCCAGGATTGGGAGCTTATGAGGCAAACATATGTTGAACAATATGACAAACTTCCAGAATGGTTTCCCATGTGCTTGACTATTTCTAACTCACCAGCAATCTATGATTCCAGTTGTTTCACGTACATAAACACCTGGCATTGTCAGGACTTTAAATTTGAGCTACTCTTGTATGTGGGGAGTATTTTATTATGGTTTTAATTTGTATTTCTCCACAGACTAGCCATGTTAAGCATCTTTTCACATGATTTTGAGTCATTTTGTTCTTGATTGGTATAATACTTATTTATATCTATTGTTGTTGTATTCATTCATTGTCTTTTTCATTATTGAATTTTTGGTTATAGATATATTCAGAATAAAATTCCTTTGTCAGATATATGCATCCCATGAATATGTCAAAAATATTTGCATATTCCTAACATGAAGATACTCTCTCCTTTCCTTTCAGAAGATTATTTCTTTTAACTTTTACATTTAAATGTGTGTTCTATATCAAATTGACTTTTGTGGTTATTCTGAAATCTGGTCAAGTTTTATGATTTACATAGCTATCCAGTTTTTCTTCATCATCTGTTTAAACATCTTCCCTGTCCCCATTTAAGTACTTCAGCCAAAAGTCAACTGACCACATAATTGGGGGTCTGTTGTTACCTTTCTCTATTTTGCCTTTTTATTAATAAATCTCATTGCGTATAGTTGAAGTTTACTGCACGAAAGTATGGTACATATTGTATTGTTGTTACGTGCCCTTGATCATAGCCATCCTAAGTACAAGAGATGAAACAGTATTGTTAGTGCTTCTCTGCTATTCATACGGTTTTCAATGGCTGATTATTTTACCAGAGTGGGTTGCCAGGTCCTTCTCCCAAGCCTACAGCCCCTGATGTTCCCAGGCTGTCTCCCATCCAAGTACTAACCTGGCCCAACCCTGCTTAGTTTCTGAGATCTGACAGGATCGGAAGCCACAGTGGTACAGGTGCAGGTCAGTGATATATAGATGATATACAGAGAGACAGTAAAATGGATAGTATAATGAAGCAAATTAATATCTCAGTTACACTTTTTCGCCACAGGAACAACTAAATTGGACTAAATGCAGTGGCTCATGCCTGTAATCCCAGTGACTCAGGAGGCAGAGGCAAGAAGAACACAGGTTCGGGGCCAGAGGTAGCCAGCATAACTTAGTGAGTCTCAGCCTTAATTTAAAAAAAAATTACAAAGGGAGCTGAGGGTGCAGTTCAGTGGTAGCATGCTTGCAAAAGCAAGTACAAAACCTCAGGTTCAGTTCCTAGTATTGCAAAAAAAAAAAAAAAAAAAAAAAAAGGGACCTATGCAACAAAAATCACAAATGCAATACAATTTTATTGATTATAGTCCTCATATTGTCCTTTAGGTATTACACTTATTCACTTACATATCTGTTAGTTTGCATCTTTTCATTGATCTATTTATTATTTTTTTAAAATTTAAACTAAGACAGTTTATAGCCATACTACCCTGACATCTGATCTCTTCAGGTCTCCAAAACTAAGCCGTGGGTGGCCTGGTTAGTCCTTGAATGGGAGACCACCTGGCAATACTGGGTGCTGTAGGCTGGGAGAAGGGTATGGTAGCTCACTCCTGAAACAACCAGCCATCAAAAACCATATGAATAGCAGAGAAAAAATGACATAGTTCCAGGCATGGTACACTGTCACAAATGCTTCCTTCTGTTGTACATGCAGTCGCTATGAGTTGCACCCATCTTGATGGCACCTAACAACAACAAGCTAATATAATGCTATGATTATAAGATTGTGGTAAGTCTTGAAATGGGTGGTGTAACTTCTCTCAATAATTGTTTGCAAATTTGTCTCTAGTCAGTTTTTCCAGCTCTGCCTCATGTACAACTAATTCTCCTGCCCAGTCCCTTACACTGGAGGTGTATCTGAACATGTCTTCCTCACTCCCCCCAGCACGAAACCCCACATAATCATTGTCTTTCACCTATAAGCAGGACTGTAAGTCATGCCTGACATTTTTATCCATGTCATTGAGTGTGCAAGAGAAAATCTGCTCTAGTCTCAGGCATATGTCAAAAGGGACAATCAGTTTATATGCCCCAACATCTTGATGACGAGTGAAATGCTATAGAAAAGGAAAGAAGGCAGCACCATGATTTCCTTCTTTCCCCCAAATACTGAAAAATGCAGGTTTTTTTTTAAACTGCATCATAGTTTTTAGAATAATATTATAGCATGTTTACCCCAGAAAAGCTTCAAAAAGATAAAAATATAAAAAAGAAATAATGTTCACACAAACATGTATTTTTAATGTTTTATGGCTTCCTGCATAGCCTGTTCTCACACTAATTGAAAACCTAAATTCAGCTAATTAGTTTTCAATAGAAGCCAAAGGAGAACTCCTACTGAGAACATTATAAAACTTTATTTATTCATTTATCTGCAAATGACTATATAGAGCTGAGAATGGCTTTGCTGTTAGTAAGATGAGCTATCCGACAAATATCTAAAATGGAAATAAAGTAAAGAAGATGAACTTAACTCTGCTTTTCTCCCAATATAAACAGTTGATCAACAAACAAAATACTGAAATCTTAAAACAGTACTATCTCCCACTTGGAATACAGCAAACTGGAACCATCAACTAAATGAAGATAAATATTTCTAGCCCAAAGATTGAGCATTATGGAACTTTCTGAATGCACCACAAACCTAGGAGAATTAATATTGTACCAATTTTAGTCAATATGTTTTAAAAACTACCACTGAAAAGATGAAAGTCTATAAAACAGACTGAAAGATCAATGTTTTCTGAGCTTTGAAAATGCCACAATGAGTTTGGTGATTTTGCATCTTCTAAATACAGATTTTCAATTTATGAAATCATCAGAATGATATGATATCCTTGAAAGGTCATTCTCAAAGTTGGCTGAGAATAACAAAGTGGAATGTCGACAGATAGGAATTCTATTACAGATGGCTGTGGGGGAACAGGTAAACAATCACAATCTTTAAATTCCCGAGGCTAATTGTATATACACTTTCTGTCCTTTTCTCATTCTCTTAAATCTATGTTTTTTATAAGTGCTGCCAAATTAAGTAACTGAATTCCACAAAAAGTGTCCTATATTTAGCTCACTTCCTCATGGAAGTATTAAAAAGCAGTGAAATGATGACAGAGAAAGCAGCAGAAGGTGTAAAATGGTTGATTGGTACAAAAGATCATATTTTATTGACTCTGTTCTTTAAAATATAGATTATTGAATTGACAGTGTGATAATAAAATGTAGGATACATTTATTCCCATATGCTTTTCATCAGTCCATAAAAATAGTAAATAGCCTATGTTTTTGTTGTTCTTTTTAGGTGCCATGGAGTCAGTGTCCGACTCATAGTGACCCTACATACAACAGGTGCAACAGTACTGTTGGTGCTTCTCTGTTATTCATAAGGTTTTCAATGGCTTATTGCTTTTGGCGAGCCTACAGCACCTGGTGTTCCCAGGTATTCTCCTATCCAAGTACTAACCAGGTCTGACCCTGCTTAACTTCCAAGATCTGATGGGATCTGATGCCACAATGGTAAAACTGCAGGCAAAATAACCTATACAGCCCTCAAAATGAGATGTGTTACATTCTGTCCTTTATATGCATTATCTTAGTCAATCCTTAAGTGGTGGGTTTTTGCACCATATAAAGGGTTAGAGTGTTAATGATTAAAAACCTACCCTAGACACAGTTACATGGATTAGAATTATGAGTCTTATGTGTATTCACTGTGCAATTTTAAGCAAGTTACTTAAATTATCTTTTCTTTAGTTTATACATAAAATAGAGGCAGTAAGCCTGGTGCAGTGGCACATGTGTGTAATCTTAGCAACTAAGTAAGTGGAGGCAAGAGGATCTTGTTGCAAGTTAGAGGCCGGAGGCAGCTTGTATAATTTTGTGTGACCCTGTCTCAAGATAAAAAATAGAAAAGGGGTTGAGGATGTAGCTCAGTGGTAGAGAATTTACAAAGTATTTCCAAAGCCCTAGGTTCAACCTTCCAGTACTGCAAAAATAAACAAACAAACAAACAAATAAATAAAGGCAACAATGCTTATTATGCTGGGCAATTGTAGGGATAAAGTAATTTTTCATAAAGAATGCTTAAAACATATATAATTTATAATAGGTATATTATGTACAAATGTAATAAGTTGGACACATTTTAAAGGGTTAAGATTCTCAAACTTTCACAGTTTGTTGGTGAAAATGGATGTAAAACCCAGATTTGATTTAAAAATGAAGCTCCAAGTTGAATGCACACCTAAAACTGCTTCCATCATTAATATAATTAAGCACCTAGAACAGTGTCTGGCACTATTATATTTGCTGAACCCATTTATAGAATAATGTTTTAAAAGAAACAAATGACCCTGCCATACTAGCAGATAAATGGTATTGCAGCGAGATACCTAGAAAGAATCTTATATTTGCAACATTCCCAAGATACCTTTTAACTCATAAATGATAATTACTTTCTTTTGTAGATGGCTTGTCAAGAAACTCATTATTATTATTTTGTAAAGATCAATTAATGTCTTCCTTGTTCATAACTGTACAATGTTCCAGCCAGGAAGAGGTCATTTTGGAAGAACCCTTTGACTAGCAGTCAGATCCAGGGCTTAATCTTCAAGGTTCTGCAATTAATCATATCTGCTGTAATTGACATTTTCCCACTGATCAGCTAATTCTTCATGTATCATGAAAGGTTTTAACTAGGTTAGCATTAAAATCTCAAGTGATCTTCCAAATGCATACCATTCCTATGAGGGAGGAAGGCAAGGGAAGTGATGGGGTGGTGAAAGAACATCTCATTGTTCTGGTAAAGTTACCTACATCATGTACTTAATCTAATTTGTGCATCATTTAATGCTTAACAAGATGACAAGGAGATATGTCAGGTAAATTGTATAATATCAGTTTGAGACAAGAAATAAGAAAACATAAAACAAAAGTTATCTTCATAAAAGAAATCATGAATTCTCAGTTAAAGTACATAGTGAAAGTTACATTTATAAAAATAAAACCCGTAACATAGCTATGATTACTCTTTCTTTAAGGAAAAAGAAAATATTACTTTCAGAATCTTTTTTCAGTATTGGGGGATTGAACTGAGGGCCTCCAGCCTTCTTGGCAAGTGTTATACCACTGAACTGCACCCTATTTCCCCTTTTAAACTTTTTTATTTGGAGACACAGTCTCACTAAGTTACTCAGGCTGCCTCTAGCCTCAAAACTTAAGATCTTCATGCCTCAGCTTGCTTATTCCCTGGGATTACAGATGTGCACCACAGTGCCTAACTTACTTTCAGAAATTTCAAGATGTCTGATGAAAGAGATCATACTAAGAATTCAAACTCAATCTTTTTTTATCCCAAGTCCAATATTTGGGTACTACACAACAAAGGAAAATATTTGTTAAGTTAGAATTTGTGTTGGGGTTCTCTAAAACACCTAACAACAAACAACAGAATAACAGAACCTGTAAAATATAGTAGTAGTAGTAGTAGTAGTAGTAGTAGTAGTAGTAGTAGTAGTAATAGTAGTAAAAGGGTTTATTAGATTGGGTTATATCCAGAGTCTAGACTATTTACATGTGAGAGAGCCAGAGAATCCATTAGCTACTCAGTTCAAGAAGCTGGACACTTCAGAACAAAAGGGACAATGATGCTACTCTACTTGAGGCTAAAGATTTGGAATCTCCCTGGAAAGTCCCTGGTGTGAGTCTACCTTGTGAGACTGAAGAAGATGGATTCTGATGCTCATGGGTGAAGATAGAAGCAGCAAACAGATATACTCACACAAGAAGACTCAAGCTGGAGTGTGTTGGCTGACATCTTCCTTCTTCCATTTTTGCTCCATCTGGGATCCCAGCCTATTTGACTGTGCCACCCATGTTCAGAGCAGGTCTTCCCCTCAGTTACTGCCCCACATGCCAATCATCCCAGAAAATGACCTCAAAAACACATCCAGAAGTGTACTTTACTAATCTCTTGTTGTTGTTGTTGTTGTTGTTGTTGTTGTTAGGTGCTGTCGAGTCGGTATCTGACTCATAGTGACCCTCTGTACAACAGGGGAAACACTATTGTCAGTCCTTCTCTGCTGTTCATAGGATTTTCAATGGCAGATTGATTTTTGGGAGTGGGTTGCCAGGTCCTTCTCCCAAACCTACAGCTTCTGGTGTTCCCAGGCCGTCTCCCATCCAGGTACTAACCAGGCCCGACCCTACTTAGCTTCCAAGATCTGTTGGGATCGGATGCCACAGGGCTACCGCTGCAGGCCACTAATCTCTTAGAGTCCCTGAATACAATCAGGTTGACAATCAAAGATGAATCATCACAGCATTTTTTGATGGTATAGTGTTTCCCAATATCTTTTAATTCATTTTTTCTTTAGAAGAAAAGTAATAAGAAGTTTAGATCAATTTATTTCTGATATATAAGACAAAATGACATACCAGAAATTTAAACTTAACTGATAAGTAATATTATATAAAAGTTGAGAGTGCAAGAATGAATCCTGGTTTAGATCCTGGCTCTGTGGGGTCAAATTATGTAACTTCTTTTCATCTTAATAACTTCATCTGTGAAAATGAGATCATATCTTCATCTTATAGGAGTGTAATAACTAAATATTACTGTTTGTGACATATTTAGCACCATGGCTAGCCATGTTGTTATTGTTGTTGTTGTTAGGTGCCGTCGATTCATGTCAGACTCATAGGGACCCTGATGGGGTTTTCAACGGCTGATTGTTTTAGAATTGCTTTAGAAGCAGATTTCTCTGTCCTTCTACCATTTTTGAGGTCCTGGGAATTAAACCAGGGACCTCAGAGACTGTACAGCAGTGCTCTACCAATTGAGCTTAATCCCAGTCCCCATTACTACCCATAGAAATCTTTTAAAAAATGCTAATTGACATTGTTATTGTTGTATAAACATATCCAAGCCAAACTGTCCATGGTCTTCTTGTTTATGGAATTTTTCATGATCAGGTTATATTTCAAGTAATATACTGTGTAATCATATAGAATGAAAAATATATAACAAAATAAATTCCCCATCCTATCTCTCAGAAATGTCCCAGTATATCCAAAGATAAGAATACAGGGGTTATATGTTCCTTTAATTTTCATACACTTTGATAGCAATAAAACACATTTTCCACATCTGCAAAATAAAAATTATCCCCTAAAAGTGTCCAAAAGTTTCTGATAAAAATAATTTTATAGCCTCCACATTCAAGTATGCATATTACTATATAGCCTTCAGCTGTAGCCCTGTGGCAGACCTCGGAAGCTAAGCAGGGTCTGGTTAGTACCTGGATGGGAGACTGCCTGGGAACACCAGAAGCTGTAGGCTTGGGAGAAGGACCTGGTAACCTCCTCCCAAAAAACAATCTGCCATTGAAAACCCTATGAACAGCAGAGAAGCACTGACAATAGTGTTTCCCCTGTTGTACAGAGGGTCGCTATGAGTCGGATACTGACTTGATGGCACCCAACAACAACGACAACATTACTCTATAAAGATTTCCTTGATAATGTAGGGATTAGTAAATATGAAGGCATTTTGAAATTGGTAAGTAGGTAAGTATGTGACTGGGGAGAAAAATTACTTTATGCCACAAGGTATGAATTAAAAATAACTCTAAGAATTATAATGGTAATTCAAACAGTTGTTGTTGTTATTAGGTGCCATCAAGTTGGTATTCTACTCATAAAGATCCTACATACAGCAGGTAAAACAATATTGTTACTGCTTCTCTGCTATTCATAGGGCTTCCAATGGCAGACTGTTTTTTGGGAGTGCATTGCTGGGTCCTTCTCCCAATTCAAACAAAGCATCAATATATTCACAAAAGGTAGAAATTGATTAAATTGGGGCAGAAGAAAATCAAATCTTATGTTTATATTTCCTCCATTATATGATGATTAAAATGAAGAACTGCAAATTGTCACTACTGCCATGCAAAACTGTATGATGGAAGTGTAGCACCTGGAGCTTTGAGACTACCAAATGAAAGTCCTACATCTTTTCATTAACAAAGTAAAGTATGAATTTAAGGAAATCCAATTGCCTTAAATCTGACATAACACAGAATACAACATTAAACAAAATTTGTAAGATAAGTTGTGAAATGTGCTTGTATTTCCATTTGTTCTATGACTGTCACCCTTATCCCTTCTACATTTGGCTAAAAATTGGGAATAAGACATATCATTGGGTCAGTGTTTTTCTGCAAGTAAAATATCTCTCCCCCACATGTCTGTCAGCTTATTGTGCTGTAGGGGGATGGATGTTGCTGTGATATTGAAAGCTATGTCACCAGTATTTCAGATAACAACAGACCCAACCATGGTGGACAGGTTTTAGCTGAGTTTCCAGACTAAGACAGAGTAGGGAGGAGGACCCGGCAGCCCACCCCCGAAAAATTTGCCACTGAAAATCCAACAAAGAGCATAAAACACTGTCAAATATAGTGTCAGAAAATGAGCACCCTGCCCCCTAGGCTGGAAGGCATTCAAAAGATGATTGGGGAAGAGACACCTCTTCAAGGGAGAGTTGACCTTAATGACTAATGATGGGAATGGAGTGAAGCCCCTGGGACCTCCAGTTGCTGATGTGGCACTACTCAAAATGAGAAGAAACACAGTAATGGCAATAATGGCTCGAACATAAAAAGATCATGTGCATGGCATGCGGCCCGGTAGTGTTCTGTTCTGTTGTACATAGGGTTGATATGAGTCAGACCCAACTCAAGGGCACCTAACAACAACAACAACAACTACCACAACAACAACAGCAAGATGTCTTTGCCTGTGATAAGAGCATACCAAAGGATATAAAGATGTTGGGAGGTTAACAAAATGTCCTGGAATACACACACACACACACACACACACACACACACACGCACACACAGAGTGCTTGGCAGATTATAATATTATTAAAGTATTTTCTACTACAATTTTAGAATCCTACAAAAAATAGTTAACCTTTGTTCCTGTTTGAATCTTCCAAGGCAAAAATGTGCTTGGACTCTTTTACTCTCTAAAGATCCATTTGGTGCCCACTAGAACTATATCCCCCACTTGTCTGTCAGCTTGCTATGCTGTGGGGGCTTATGTGTTGCTGTGATGCTGAAAGCTGTGCCATGGTATTCCAGAAATCAGAAGGACCACTCATGGTGGACAGGTTTTAGCTAAGCTTCCAGATGAAGACAGACCTGAGAGAAGGACATGGCAAGCCCACTTTTGAAAAAAATAGCCATTAAAACCCTCATGAATAGCAGAGAAGCACTGTCAAATATAGTGCTGGAAAATGAGATCCCTAGGTTGGGAGGCATTCAAGAAGCAACGGGGAAGAGTTGCCTTCTCAAAGTTGAGTCAATCTTAGTGATAGATATGGAATAAAGTCCCTGGGACCCCCTTTTACTGATTGTGGAACAACTCATAATGAGAAGAAACATAATGTCTACAACATAGGGCTCAAATATACAAAGATCCTGTGACTAGCACAGTGTTGGGTAGTGTATTGTTCTGCTATACATAGAGTTACTGTGAGTCAGATCCTACTCTAAGGCACCTAACAACAACAAAGAACTGTATATCATAAAATTCTCACATAAAACTCAAAAATTGGTCTCTTTTATGTGATTCATTCATATATTTGTAAATGATATTACCTGAATAATAAGAATAAATAAAGATGTGAATCATTGACCATTGTCATAAAAATACCAGCAGAAATACAAATTTCTTCATACCTACAGATAATATCACCAAGTCTTCTAAGTTGTCATAAAGTTTGAAAAAATCTCCTATGGCTATTCAGTCTACTCTATCTTTTCAGGCCTGGTGTTCCCTAAACTATCCTACACTGACAAAAATGCAAATGATCATTACTGAGACCTGGTTTACTCAGAGAAACTTATTTGACATATGAATGGTCTAATTTAATGCTGCACATGAAAACAAGAGCTTTCATAAATTGAGAAGATCCTTAAATAACATTTAAGGAAACAGCTTGTTGTCACTTAAGTACATTATAACATAAATCTTCAATGATTAATTACTAGTTTTAACTATGTTAGGCACTAAACTTTTAAAAATATTAATGCATAACTTTTATAATAATGTACTATGGACCCATTAATTGTCTTATAGGTAGCTAATCAGAACAGACAAAATACCAATTTATAATTTCCAGTATATTCTATATACTGGAATATTATTTGTTTGTGGTTCTATATTTAGCAAAATGACTACAATTTTAACAAATTATAACAAAGCCAATGGCTTAGATGGTAGGTTATTCTAAAGGGATGAAGTGAACTGTGAAGTCATTATAGTCTATGGTTGGGACTCTGTGGCTTAGGTATTAAATTTAATTAATGTTTGATTAACTATGACATGAGCAGAATATTCTCATAATCTTTTCTTTGTGAAATAATGATCAGGAAGAAGAACACAAATGATTTTCTTAAATTTCCTGAAGTAGGCTGTGCCCTGTTCTTTATCTGCCTGAGTTTAGTGAACTCAGGTATTCAGAAATTAGTTCACTAGTTTAGTAAAAATTTTGCAACACAGTTTGCAACAATTTAAGGTCTATTTTGGCTTATAATTAGAAAACAACAGAAAGAGAAAAATGTACGACAGGGCTACTTAAGATTTTGTTTCCACTCTAACATGTGATTCCTAGGAAATGAACTCAAGGGTATACAGTATATAAATACATTGTTTATATTTGTACTAAAATTCTTGTTTTGAGAAAAGTTAATCATTTTTGCTCATTTTTGAATAGCAGTACTAAAGCAAGTAGCTATAAGTGTTTATCAAAATGGCTATGGATAGTTACTTTTCTCAGATTCAGCTGGATATTTAGGTATTTGACTCTACACAGAAATGCCAAGATCTTACTCTATCATAAACCACCTGGGAAGCTGGAACTCATTAGGCAGCAAGGTGTTTACAAAGGGAGATGTGACCAGGTTGGATCGAGTTTTGGTGCTTTTGAAAAATAACATGGAGCCAAGTAAATGGATATAGGGAAGGGTAAACATTTCTATGTTTAGCCATTTGGGTTTGTGTTAATTAATAAGAAATGTTCTGTAAATACACTCTTAATTGCAACTAAATTAAATATTCATATGTAACATTTACTCTAAAAACATTGATTTCTTAATGAGTGTAAAATGAATAGGTCATACGTTCAGTACACACAGAACTCCTGGTAATTCATTAGCAAAAGGAACTAACTAAAGATAGTAATGTTTGGGCTTCATGTGGATATGGAAATTTCCTTATACTGAGACACAAATGTTTCTTATTATTAATATCCTTCTAAAATATGCATTTCTAAAGTCAGGGAGTCTTTTGTTTGCAGTATAAATTCCCATAACTGTAGGTTGTTTCACTGTGTGTTGGATTTGTTCATCGAAATTTCTCTTACTGAAATAGACATCAATCATTTTGCCCACATCATCCAAGGCTACTTTAAAGAGAAATTTCCTGTTCTCTTCCTGCTGTTCTGCTAAATATTCCACAGCCAAGTCACCATATTTTTTCTTGAAAAATATAAATTGGTTAATGTTAATTTTTTGCTCAAATGCTCAAATGAGTTTCCCTCTAAAAAGGAAGAGTCAATGTCCTTTCTGTGGCCTAAAACCCTACCCTATTTCAGATCCCATTTTTCCTTACTTTGCTGCTACTTTCTGCAAAAGTGACAAGGTCATCCTTGCCTATTATTCATCTGTAATAACCTTGGTAACAGTAAAAACCCTACAACTTTCATACCAGTATCCTCTTTTGTGTTTTTCTTCAGAGGACCTATTACCTTCTGACATATTGCACATTTGCATATCTATTTATTTGTTATATGCTTCTCCCTTCTTGCAAATAACAAACAATGGAACAGGATTTTGTCTGTGTTGACAACATATGTAACTCAGAGACTGGAATAACCTCCGAATCATGTTGTTGTTGTTGTTAGGTGCCGAAGAGTCGAGAGTTTTTTTTTTGTTTTTTTTTTTTGTTGTTTTTTTTAAAATTTTTATTTGCTTCCTTCTTTGTTCTACTCTCTTCCCTCTTTCTATTCTCCTTCCCTTTTTCTTATGCTATATATGCATCCGAATCATAGTAGGAACTTAATAAGTTGTATTAGACAAACACTGAATGAATAAGCAAAACCTAATTTAATGCACAACTATCATTGGACTTTTTTGGATCACTGACTGTCCCCTCTCTGATCACCACTGATTAGACCAGGAGCTCTTGTTGTTTTCGTTAGGAGAAATCAAGTCCTGTCTGACTCATAGCAACCCTCACAGAGTTTTCAATGGCTGATTGTTTTGAGATTGCTTCCAAAATGGACTGCCACAGCCTTCTCCCATGGACTAGGAGCTAGTCAAACACTACTGTCTCTAAGACTGAGTCCTATGACATGACATATGTGTGTGACAACACACAACACACACACCCTGCAATAGTCTAATCATGTTACTTCTGATTTTTAAATTTTATCTAGTAAATATCAAGATAATGAGGAAAGTCATAGTAGGAGATAAAGCTGCAGAGATGCTTTGAGAGATCTGAAGTGTAATGGGACTATGTGGGGTCATAGAGGGCCAATGTTGTAAAGAAGCTGAAATCATGAGCAGACCCAAAGATCAGCTGAGTTGACCTGAGTACACACCACAGATAAGACAGGTATCCATGCAGCTCATTCTTAGAGTGTTTCCATTCCTGGCATGATTTCAATTCCACACACAAAAAAATGAAGCAAGTTTTTGGTGTTAATATATAACAAAAGAAATTATAATGTTGTTCTGGGTAACCTAGTAGGATCATTCCTGAATAAGAAGAAAGAGGAGGAGGAAGAGAGAAAGGAGGAGGAAGATGATGTGAGATATCATAACAAGATACCATATACTGAGAGAATTAAACAACAGACATCTTTTCATCATAGTTCTGGAGGCTAAGTAGTCAAAGTGTGAACTGATTCAGTTCTTAGTAAGAGTTCCCTTTCCACAGATGGTCACTTTTTCACTGTGCTCTCATATATTATAGTGAATGAGCTCTGCTGCCCCTTCCTTTTCTTATAAGGGCACAGAGTCTACTAGATTAGGGCTTCACTTCTACATTATTTACTCTTTTTTTTATTGTATCCCCTTTATTTATAAATGTTGGTAGAGTACAGAATAATAAGGCTTTTGCTATTAAATCATCATACCACAGAGATACCTGCATTTCCATATTTTATACAGCACTTTTCACAATCACAAGGATATGGAGTCAACCTTATTTACTCTTTATTAAATCCTCACAGGTTCTGTCTCCAAATATAGCTATAGTGAGGGTTAGGGATTCAAGAGCCATATAAATTTTGAGGAGTGATACCACAAAAGTTCATTCCAGTGCACCCTCCATTTGGATACATGTAAATACAGTGGTTGGTAGAGACTTGTGTCTATGCCACCAGTCATCATGGGTGCTTGGATACATTTTAACGTTTCCCAGAACTATGTCTTTTGTGGAATCGAGTTGGATTGCAATTCGCCTGCTTAGCTAAACTACATGTGCGTGCACGCACACACACACACACACACACACACACACACACACACACATTTTTACTATAAACCTTAGGGTTTATTTTTATTTTAGAAACTGTCCTTTTCTCAAACAAGTGAGGAAAATGAATAACATTGACTGGAGCAGCACTGAATTTAAAAAAACATGAAGTAGGAAAGTTACAAATAAGAATTTTGGTACCAGGTACCTTCAGTCCATTTATCTCTCACTCTTTGACAGGAAACTAAATGGAGGCATGTTAACCTTAAGCAGTAATAAAATCCAGTTGAAAGCATTTTAACTAGCCACCTCACTCTACTCAAAGTCTGGATTGTCATCCTTCATCCAGGGCCATAGTGAAGGTGAAGAAAATGTAAAACTTATTTGAACTTGCATTTGCAGAATTGGACAGTGTTTCAAATTACTTAATTATAAACTAATGGATGCATTACTAATTCCAAATAATTGAATATAAAATTCAGCAGTATTAAGACAGGAGTTGTACATAAAACCTGATAAAATGTTTTATGGGCAAGAAGATACAAGAAAGAATAACACAGGAACATTAGAAAGAGGAAGGTAGTGTCACAAAACTTAAAATAAATAAATAAGTGAATAGAAAATAAGGAGGGATCCTGGCAAACGGCAAGTTTCACTTGCACCCTGTTTACAGAGGATCCTCTCATTGGTGATTCTGCTACCTCATTCCTTTTTCACTTCAACTTTTAGCTCAAGAGTAATTTCCTGCAAGAAACCTTCCCTGACCCCTGAAATATAATGAGTATTTCTCACATTTCTCCTTCTCAGTGTCCATGGCTCATTATCATTCCTGTGTGGTATTGCTGGCATAGTGACTTTTATAAAATTATCCATAATGTCAAAAAGTTCAGATTAATTTTAAGCTGATTTGTCTTTCTTTTTAGAGTTTGGGAATAATATAATATCACATCTAAACAATATAATGATCTTTCCCACCATTTATTAATCATTATTTTATTTACTGACATATCATTGACCAAACCAAAATATTCAAATTATACTAAATAATAATGGTGAAGCAGAAATCATTTTCCTTGAGTATATAAAGGAAGTTTAAATTTTTAATTTCAAATATTTTATTGAAGATTATTTTATAATACTTTTAAATTCAATTTTAAAACATCATATGTCATTGAATTTATACAGTTACCATATATTAAATAAACAATATCTTTTTTACTTAGTTGCATTCTTGGATCAAATTTCTTGGAAATGTTGGATCATGTTTTATTCTAGTTATTATTTCCATGTAAACTTATCAATACATGTATGAAATGAGTGTAGAGTTTTCTGTTTTTAATTACATTTTTAAGTTTGATATTAAGATATTGACATGATAGGATGAATTTATTAATCTTATATTATCTTCATGTTCTAGAAAAGAAAATGGCACTTGATAATTATACATTTCTTATCACAATGAAATATTTTACCAGTGAACAAATAAAGACATAGTTGTTTTGGTAGTAAGTTGGTATTTTTGACAATTTTCTCATGAGCTGCTCTTGACTACCTTAATAATTGTGTTTTATCAATATGATATTGAATATTTTAGAGAAAAGTCTCATTTAAATTCTATAATTTAATTAAACACATATAACTATGGTATTTATGATCATTTGTTTGTTTGAGGTACTTGGGGGTTGAACCCAGGGCCTTACATGTATTTTGCAAGTGCTCTACCACTAGGATGCATCTCAGTCCCTTTTTCATTTTTTATTTTGAATCAAGGTCAGCTAAGTTATACAGGCTGCCTCTGGCCTTGAACTCATGATCCTCCTGCCTCTGCCTTCTGAGTCACTGAATTACAGGCATGGGTGACCCTGCCCAGATTTTATGATCAGTTTTTATATCTTTTTTCTTTTAATTTTTTTTCTCCTTTCTCTCTCTCTCTCTCTCTCTCTCTCTCTCTCTCTCTCTCTCTCTCTCTCTCTCTCCTTTTCAGAACAAAATCATCGATTTACCACTCCTGATATTTTCTGATGTTTTATAAATCAGATGAATGTTAAATAACTGCTTTGAACAGACTATGCTAACAAATTCCATTAAGCCAAGCACTGACTTCTTCAACTTGGAGTCATTGTGCTTTTCCAAGAGTCAACTCATGTCAACTGTTAGTGTAGCATTGTCAGTAACCATGTGGATTCTAAAAGCCAAAGTTACAAGACATGAATATCAGCTTTACCACTTACCAACTATGAGGTTCTGCAAATGATAAAACACTGTATGCTTTAGTTATCTCATCTGAAAAATCAGGATGATGCTAGTATCTACTTCACAGGGTGGTGTTGAGGGTTAAATGTATTTATTTATATGCAGCAATAAGGAGATTGCCATAGAATGAATACTTAGTAAATATAAGCAATTATAGTGATTTTTGTTCTACTTGATGGCATAACAATGATACAAGTAAATATGATATGTAAGAAGTTATTAATCTGACTCTCTTCTGCTGCCTGCTTCATTTGCAGGAAAGAAAAATCTTCAGGAATCCAGCCTTAATATCTGGGTTTACAACCCATTATCATCTCTCTGAGGAACAGACAAGTGCAAAGACTCATCAGCATTTTTCTGCATATGCATACTAAATTCCTGACAATGAAATGAAAGTACCTGAGGCCAAAGAAATATGTATATTAATGTTCACTCAAGTAAACAAAAATCATGTAGCACCTTATAAACCACCGCTATGGGCTGAAAGAGGACCCATATAAACAATCATCTGTAGAAAATAAAGTGCAGCTTTAAGTGAACATAATAAAGCCAGGTGTCTTTAGAATCATCCATAAGATAAGGAGTTTATTAGCTGTAACTAGGTACTTATTGCCTGCAGCCGTAGCCCTGTGGAATCCGATCCCATCAGATCTTGGAAGCTAAGCAGGGTCGGGCCTGGTTAGTACCTGGATGGGAGACCGCACGGGAACACAAGAAGCTGTAGGTTTGGGAGAAGGACCTGGCAGCCCCCTCCCAAAAATCAATCTGCCATTGTAAACCTAATGAACAGCAGAGAAACACTTACAATAGTGTTTCCCCTGTTGTACAGAGGGTCGCTATGAGTCGGATACCGACTCGATGGCACCTAACAACAACAAAAACAAGGTACTTATTTCTTGTGTAACCCTGCAGTAAGACCTTGCCAACTAAGCAGAAGTGATCTAGACATTAAGGAAGATTCCATCATTTTTTACAAACTGAAAAATTAGTACTTAGAGCCAGAGTGCTTTCAGATTTTGTAGACTACATCTGTCTGCAGGCATAGCACCCTGGTATCTGATCCTGCCTGATCTCAGAAGCTAAGCAAAGTCGGCCTGGTTAATCCCTGGATGGGAGACAGCCTGGGAATACCAGGTGCTGCAGGCTAGGGGGAAAGACCTGGCAACCCACTTCTGAAACAATCCACCATTTAAAACCCTATGAATAGCAGAGAAGCACTGATAATAGTGTGAGGCATGGCACAGTGTAAGATAATGTTTTGTTTTGTTGTACTTAGGGTTGCTATAAGTCAGACCCAACTCAATGGCATCTAACAACAGCAAAGAGTACATCAAACTAAGGAAGTCTTTTTTTAGAACCATATGGTAACATAAGACTTTGGTGTTTCTAGGATGAGATTCCTAGGTTTACCTAGGATGATCATAATCTATTTCTGGTTGTGATCTGTCAATCTTTTTGACTTGCAAATCTTCCCTGTTTTGTTTATCTTGCAAGTTATCATTTGTATTTTAAAGTACAAATTTAATTTTATTTATGACTTATTTTTTTAATATTTTTAAAAATATTTTTAAAAGTAAACTGAATGAAGCATATCTTTAGGCTAATAGATATTAGAAAATTGATTGAAAATATACTTCAGTGCAGTAACTTTCCCTGAGAAGTAAAAACATAGGTATGAAAATATGTAACCAAGAAGTATATTTCATAAAGCATATTCACAGAAAATGCAAGAAATAAATTATAAATGCAGTTATATTGACATTTATCAACAATTTCATGTTAAAGCAATCAACATAAAGGATATTCAAGAGGTGTTCATGTCTTCTGTAATTTTTCATGGAAAGAGAATCTGCTGACTAGAGTTTCTATGCAATTAATCTGCCAGTCCTTAGTGGAACATGAAGTATGATGTACAGAAAGTAGCAGATTCAACTAACTATACTGTTTGCCATATGAAAAAACTATTATTATTGATTTTCCGCCATTGTGTGTTTTTTTTAGTCTTTTGTTTTTAAAACTATAGCTCTTGCTATATTTCTTGCTTTCTATAAAACACAAACCCACGTTAAGGAAAATGTTGAAGAGTTGTGATTTTCCTACAGTTGGTTTTATAATAGATGAGGTACATCCCAGAACATATACAGCTTCTTTTTGTTTGGGGGTTGTTTGTTTGTTTCAAGACAGGGTCTTGGTACGTAACTCAGACTGAAACCTGGTTCCTAGACTGCCTTTTCTACCACATTCCTTTTTGATCATTGTGAAGTAGGATCACTAATGAAGGATTTTGCTCATTAGCTGGTGAGAGATGGCCTTAGGATTCATCATGCAAGTGTATGTAAAATCTGTGATAAAAATTTGCTGAATCACTGTAAAAATAACCAATAAGATGCAGAAAGTCAGAAAATATGACTGCTATTAGAAACTGAGCTATTAAAAGGGAATTAAATATTTCAAATTATGTTTCTGAAAACCCACTATCTTTTATGAGTAGATTTTGTTACTACCGAAAGTAATCTTTTAATGAACTGAGGAGAGGGGCACAAATTCTGTACATACCCTCTGCACAACATTACATTGATTGATTGATTGATTGATTGATTGTAATACTTGGATGCTTAACCTGGGGTCTTATACATGCTTTGCAAGTTACCTGCCACTGAGCTGCACACTAAGCCCTTTTAGTATTTTTTAATTTGGGATAGGATCTTGCTAAATTATGCAAGTTGCCTCTGGCCTTGAACCTGAGATCCTCTGGCCTCTACCTCCTGAGTCACTTGGGATTAAAGGCATGAGCCACCCATGCCCAACTTCAACATTACCTTCTAAAGAAGAATAGGATATTATCCTTATCTTCAAGGATTTCAGTTCATTGGGGCAGTAAATAAAGTAATAATAATGATTATAACACAAAATCTATAAAGATAACAAATATTACTTTTGTCTGTCATCCTACTTAAAAATCTACAGATGACCCAATGATAAACAATTCCTTCACCTACAAAATAGCACCTCTCTTTGGTGCATTTTAAATTCTTGCTTAAATCTTGAAAAAGCATCAATAACTCTAGTTCTAATGAACCAAGGTCTTAGTTTACCCTAGTTATGAGTGCTAAACATATATTTTAATTTATTCCACAGTATAAAAAATACTTCAAAAACATTATAAACGTGGAGCAAAGTACAAAGGTTTTCGATCTTGGGTCCAATTAAGTGATGGAGCTTGATTCTAATACAGCTCTATATGATTCCAGAACATTTGCTTTAGGCAATATTCCATACCCTCCCCTGAAACATTTTAGTCAAAAAATAATACCTCTCAGCATAAATTTCTCTATTTCTAAATTTTCCATTCTCTTAAATGAAAGGAACTGGATGTTTCTGAGGTGTCTTTGAATTTGGAGAACTATGGTAGTTGTGGCTTCAACAGGAAGATCTTAATAGGAAGATGTAATTTTCTGTTTCAATAATGGAACATCTCATATCACACTTCCTTACACTCAGTGGCATAGTGTGTTACATTTTAAAAATGTGATGCTCCTTTATATATCCTGATGGTTAATTCTATAAAAAATACAAAGGTTCTTACGGAAGGAGGTTAATTCCAGCTAATCAAGTCAATAGATAATGCCACTAATCACATCCTAGTTTTTAGCCTGCATCACTGGTTATTAATGTCGATTTTTAGCTACATATTTTGGAATTTTACTTTAAAAAGAACACAGTCTCAATAGGAAAAAATGATGTGATGTGTCAGGTCTAAACACTATTAGAAAAATTTGATAATATTCCTTGGTACACATTTACAAAGTTCCATACAAACTACTCTTTCCTTATAGCCACAAAAGAAAACACTTCTGCACACAATATCAGATAGGAAAGGCCACTAAAAAATAATCTGGAAAACTAATACATTTGCAATTGTAACTGAACAATTATAGCACTGTGCTGGTAAAGGAATGATGTGGAAGAAATATAATGTAATTTGGAAATAGTATATATAGTATAGTATAATTGTTGTTGGGCTGGGATTTAGCTCAGTTGGTAAAGTGCTGCTCTGCAGTCTCTGAGGTCCTGAGCTCGATTCCCAGACCACAAAAACGGGAGAAGGACATGACAACCCACTCCCGAGGCAATCCTGAAACAATCAGCCATTGAAAACCCTATAAGGGTCGCTATGAGTCGGACATGACTCAAGGGCATCTAACAACAACAACAACATAATTGTTGTTATGTACTGTCAATTCAGGTGTGACTCATAGTGACTCTCATAGGGTTTTCAATGGTTGATTGTTTCAAAATTGCTTCCAGATTGGATTGCCAAGTCTTTCTCCCATTTTTTTGGTGATAGTGATCAAACCTCCACCCTCAGATAGTGTGGAGCAGCATTGTACCAACTGAGCTAAAAGCTAAACCCCATCATATATAGTATAGTATAATTGTAAATATATAGAGAGAGGGAATAAGGAGATTTCATAAATATAAACTATTTCCAAAGTAAAATGCACCATAAAATAACGTTGTAAGCCTGATAAGAAAGGATTTAGAAAGAGTGTATAAAAGATTTTGAAGCACTATCTCCTCCAAAGACTCCTATTCTGTAAAAATGAGCATCTTACTTGCCTGAAGAAACAGGGCATAGATCACAACAGGAAAGATTCTACAGGAATTTGAACTTTGCTTTTATTGATAAATCCATTAACTCTTCAAGCTGCAAATGCTCAGAGGTTCAATCTTTAAAACCCAGTCTCACTCTCCTCTGTCCTGCAAATAATCCAGACACTGACATTGAAAACTGCAGAATCATTCTGAGTATCTGACTTTGCATCTCCCAACAAACAGGGTGGTTCTCTTCTCAGACTTCTCTTGTTCTCCCACATTGCAGACAAACCAGATAGTATGCTAACATTCCCATGGACAGATCCAAGTTTTTAAAGCTGCAAGACAGAAAAAAAATTAAAGCTGGTTCTATACTATGTGCAGTGTAAATTATCATTTGCTTCTTAACTAGTTATTACCCCCAAATTCCTCAAATGCACACATACAAACCCTTGTGAACTTCTAGTCTGATTAGTAGCTGGAGGTGTCACTTCTACCTTCTCACTATGTATCCCTCTACACCTTCCCTTTAATCTCCACTATTGTTTTACTTTGGACATTCTTCATCCCTTTCCAGCATATAACATATATTGCGAATAGATCCTCTGCCTACTGTTTGACCTCCTTCCAGTATCTCCTCTCATTAATCTTCCTAAAATTCAAATTCAATCAGGTCAATCCCTTGTTTAAAATCTTTATTGACTCCCTAGTGACTCACTAAACTCCCTGTGACTCCATAGCAATGATTTGGTGTTTAAGAAACAAAAAATAAAACATTTTCCATTAGATAACTACTCCTTATGATGTCTCAGTTGTCCTGTGAAAAATGTATTTTCAACCAATCAATATGTGAATTGCCCAAGGAATCCATTCAATTGTGTATACTGTGTACGATTCATGAGTTATCATTTATAGATATTTTAAATGAAGTATCCTCAGGTAAATAATACAATACTCTAAAGAGAGGAAAATATTAGAAATAAGCCATAACTAAAATATTCATTAGGAGCTTCAGCAATATAGCATGGATAAAAAAAAAGTGCAGGATCAAGGATCTACTTCCTGAAAGATGAGGTACCTACATTAAAATTAGATGTCTTTATACATTTTAAGTTTTATAAGCATTCTTATTACTTTTGGATTGTGCCAATTGACTGAATTCTCCTTTAATAGAAAGACTATGTCCTATGGCAGCCTGCAGCCATAGCCCTGTGGCATCCAATCCCGTCAGATCTCGGAAGCTAAGCAGGGTCAGGCTTGGTTAGTACCTGGATGGGAGACCGCCTGGGAACACCAGGTGCTGCAGGCTTGGGAGAAGGACCTGGCAACCCCCTCCCAAAAATCAATCTGCCATTGAAAACCCTATGCACAGCAGAGAAGCACTGACAATAGTGTTTCCCCTGTTGCACAGAGGGTCACTATGAGTCGGATACCGACTCGACGGCACCTAAGAACAACAACAACAATGTCCTATGGCAGGAGGTAACATTGTTAACAGAAAGTGCATCATATTTGCTAATAAGACAAACATGAATGGTAAACTCAGTATTGAATACAAAACCAGTTATTCATTAGATTTAAGATATTTTTCAAGTTAATTACATGAACCAGTTTTCTCCTTCTGAGATTGGAGATATTAATTGCTGAAGGGTTTGTGTGAAGATTTAATGAAATAAATTGTCAAGTTCTTAATACAAGGAGTATTCACAAAGGAAAAGCAATAAATGTTTTCATGTATGTGTGTATTTGTAGGCATGCTGGAAAAAATTATCTCACTGGATTTTTCTTAATGATATTTTATCTACAATTAAAGTGTTTAGATTGAGCTCAGTCTCAAAGGATCTAGGAGAGGAAGGTGATATTGTAGTTGATTTTGAAAGGTGCAAGAAAGATAAAAAAGTATAAAAGTTTTACAATGTCACAAGATTAAGCTTGGTAATCTGTGTACAAACATGGAAGAGTTCTAGGAAAGCCTTGCCAAAATATTACTAACTAACCAGGTTTTCTCTGACATCATTTTGCTCTTAAGAAAAAATTTCATCTAAGTCTTCCCTCTTTAATTCAGTCCAAGAGCAGAGTTTTAAACACAATTGATGTCTTAGTTTACAATATGTATTATCTTAACCACTTCCATGTGAAAATATTTCATAGTAAATTCTTTAATCAAATTTGAATGGAATTTCATTCAATAGCTTGATTTCAAAAGCAAATACCACACTTAAAGTATTTTTTTCTGGTGGGTGCCATGGATTACACCTATAATTCCAGTAACTCAGGAGACTGAGACAAGAGGATGACAGGTTCAAGGCCAGAGACAGTCAGCAACTAAACAATACCTTGACTCAAAATAAAAAATACAAAAGGGGGTGGTGGTGCAGCTCAGTGGTAACGCTCTTGCATAGCATGTGCTAAGCATTGGTTTAAATCCCCTAGTAATGCAAAACAATATTTTTTCTTTCTTAAAATGAGTCCTTCATGTTAGAAAGTACTCAAAAGATAACTAGGGAAGAGTTTCCTCCTCAAAGCAGTAGTTGCTATTGTTAGATGCTGTCAAGTTGGGTCCAATTCATAGAGACCCAAGGTACAGGAAAACCAAACACTCTCCGATTCTGTGCCATGAACAAGATCTAATTTATGTTTAAGCCCACTGTTCCAGACACTCTGTCAATCCATCTTAGTGGAGGGTTTCCCTTTTTTTCATTGACTTGCCATGTGCCCAAACATGCTGTCCTTCTCTTGGTCCTTACTGACTACGTGTCCAAAATATGTAAGACACAGTCTAGCCATCCTTGCTTCCATGGAGCAGTCTGATTGCACTTCTTCTAGGACAGATCTGTTGGTTCTTTTGGTAGTCCATGGTATATTCAATAGACATCTCTACCACCATAACTCAAAAGCATAAATTCTTCTCTTGTCTCCCTTGTTCATTGTCCAGATTTCACAACTATATGATGTGACTGAAAATGCTATGGCATGAGTCAGGTGCACTTTCATCTTCAATGTGACATCTTTACTTTTCAATACTTTAAAGGGATCTTTTGCCACAGCTATTCCCAAAGCAATGCATCTTTTCAGTTCTTGACTGCTGCTTCCACAGGTGTCGATTGTAGAACCAAGTAAAGCAAACGCTTGGACAACCTCAAACTTTTCTCCATTTATCTGAAGTTGCATATTGACCCAGTTGTAAGGATTTTTATTTTGTTGATGTTGAGTTGCAACCCATACTGAAGGCTAGGTTCTTTGATCTTCATTAGTAAATGTTTCAAATCTTCACTTTCAGCAAGCAGAGTTGTGTCGTCTGCATAATGCAGGTTTTCAATGAGACTTCCTCCAATACTGATGCTGCATTCTTCTTCACAAAGTCCAGCTTCTCAGATTATTTCCACAGCATTGAAATTGAAGATAGGATACAAGCCTGACACACACCTTTCTTGACTTTGAACCAAGCAGTGTTTCCTTGTTCTGTTCAAATGACTGCCTTCTGGTCCATATATAGATTCTTCATGAGTAAAATTATGTGCTATGGTATTACAATTCTTTGCACTATTCTCCATAATTTGTTATGATCCACACAGACAAATGACTTTGCATAGTCTATAAAACATATACCTTTTTCTGATATTCTCTACTTTCAGCTAATATCCATCTGACATCAAAAATAATGTTCCTTGTTCCCCATGCTTTCCTGAATCTGACATGATTTTCTGGCTGTTCCCTGTGCATATACTGCCACAGTAACTTTTGAATGTCTTTAGTAAAATTTTGCTTGTGTCTGATATTAATGATACAGTACGACAGTTTCCACATTCAGTTGGATCCCCTTTCTTGGGAATAGGCACAAATATGGATGTCTTCCAGTTAGTTGGCCAAGTAGCTATTTTCCAAATCTCTTGGCATGAACATTTTAGCATCTATACTGTTGAATCTGTTTGTTGAAACATCTCTATTTGTATTCCATCAATTCCTGGAGCCTTGTGTTTTGCCAATTCCTTTAAGGCAGCTTCTATTTCATCCTTCAATACCATTGGTTCCTCATCATATGCAACATCTTGAAATGGTTGGTCATCCACCAATTCTTTTTTGTATGACTCTGTGTATTCCTTCCATATTCTTTTGATGTTTCCTGCATTATTTGATATTTTCCCTGTAGAATCTTCCACTATTTACACTTGAAGCTTGATTTTTTTTCTTCAGTTCCTTAAGCTTGAGAAAAACAAAAGATGTTCTTCCCTTTTGGTTCTGTCTCCAATTCTTTGCACACATCATTAAAGTATTTGATTTTGTCTTCTCCAGCTGCCTTTTGTTATTTTCTGTTTATTTCCTTAACTTCTTTATGTATTCCTTTTACTTTAGCTGCTCGAGTTTCAAGGGCAAGTTTCAGAGTCTCTTTTGACATGTAATTTGATCTTTTCTTTTTTTTTTTCCTTTTTTTTAGTAACCTTTTGCTTTCCTCTTGAATGATATCTTTGATGTCATGCCGCAACTCCTATCATCATGTCTAATGTCTTATTAAACTTTTTCTTTAGGTGGTCTCTGGACACAGGTAGAATATACACAAAGTCATACCTTGGCTCTCATACACTTGTTCTAAATTTCTTCAGTTTCAGTGTGAACTTAAAGGAGTGTTGACCTTAATGATGGAAATGGAGTAAAGTCCCTGGGACCACTATTTGCTGATGTGGCATGACTCAAAATGAAAAGAAACAATATCTGCAACAATGAGCTCAAACATAGGCATGGCACAGTGTTTGGTTGTGTTTAATTCTGTTGTACGTAGGATAACAATGAGTAGGACCTAACTCAATGGCATCCAAAAGAAACAATTTACATATATATACACATATATACTTATACACATATACACACTCGTGAGTTTATATATCTACATAAATATACATATATATTTGTTGATATGCACACATACATACCCATATATATTTATGTACATACCAGTAATTATATGTAGATATAAATACACATAAGCTACAGCTGTACCACACTGGCATCTAATCTCCTTAGATCTCAGAAGCCAAGGAGCCTGTTTAGCACTTTGACAGGAGGCCATCTGGGAATAACAGGCGCTGTAGGTTTGGGAGAAGGACCAGGTAGCCCACTCCCGAAACAATCAGCCATTAAAACCCTATGAATAACAGAAAAACATTGATAATAGTGCCAGGCATAGCAAAGTGTCAGGTAGTGTTTCATTCTTTTGTACATAGGAGATATATATATATCCTGCAGCCATAACCTTGTGGTATGCAATTCCATCAGATTTCAGAAGCTAAGCAGGGTCAGGCCTGGTTAGTACTTGGATGGGAGACCATCTGGGAATACCAGGTGCTGTAGGCTTGGGAGACAGACCTGGCAACCCACTCCCAAAAGTCAGTCCGCCATTGAAAACTCTATGAACAGCAGAGAAGCATAGACAATAGTGTTTCCCCTGTTGTATGTAGGGCCACTGAGTCAGATACTGACTTGACAGAACCTAACAAGAACAACGGGGCTGGGATTTAGCTCAGTTGGTAGAGCACTGCACTGCAGTCTCTGAGGTCCTGAGTTCGATTCCCAGCACCGCAAAAATGAAAGAAGGACCTGGCAATCCATTCCCAAGGCAATCCCGAAACAGTCAGCCATTGAAAACCCTATGAGGGTCACTATGAGTTGGATACCGACTCGACGGCACACAACAACAACAACAACAACAACTGTATATATATATCTATATATCTATATATCTATATATCTATATATCTATATATCTATATATATATATCCTGAATGGGCCATAGAAATTAAACCCAGGCCCTTAAAACACACATTTCAATTTTCATAGTTTATAAAATTCTTTAAAATGTTATGGTAAGGCTATGTTTTTGTAAGGTGCTGTTGAGTCAGGACCAACTCATAGTGACTTTATGTATGAAAGAATGAAACACTCCCAAACACTGCGCCATGCTTGTCACTATTGTCAGTCCTTCTCTGTTATTCATGGGGTTTACAGTGGTGGACTGTTTCAGGAGTGGGTTGACAGGACCTTCTCCCTAGCCTGCAAGCATGTGGTATTCCCAGGCAATCTTCCATCCAAGGACTAACCAGGTTGACCCCATTTAGCTTCCAATATCAAGTGGGTGGATGGCCACGGTGCTATGGCTTCAGACCTGGGAAGGCTACCAGATGATGAAAAATTAAAAGTGAGAACTCTCAGTAATGAATTACCAAAAGGAAAATTATTTTAGAAATAAAGACTAAAATACAAAAACATCAGAAGTTCAAGCCCAGAGGCAACCTGTGTAATTTAGCAAGACTCTGTCTTAAGATAAAAATAAAAAATGGGCTAAGGATGGAGCTCAGTGGTAGAGTACTTGCAAAGTATATGCAAGGCCCTGGGTTCAACCCCCAGTACCACAAAAAGAAGAAAGAGGAAGAGGAGGAGGATGAAGGAGTCAACAACTCAATGAATTTGACGTGATAGCTTTGGAAACATTCCAAAATGCAGGGCAGACAAAAATAAAGGCTCCAAGTAAAATCGGTAATGAGTTCACAAATTCTGGGAAAATACCAAGTATCTCTAGACAAGTAGGGTGAGAACACATGGAGATAACTATAAATTCACAAATACACAAAGTCAAAGAAGGCAAAACAAATGTAATACAAAATGTCACATCCAGGCAGATCATAATAAAATTATTTAAAAGTCACTGAGTGCGGTGGTGCATGCCTGTAATCCCAGCAACTCAGAGACTGAAACAGGAGGATCACAAGTTTGAGGCCAGAGGCAGCCTGCATAACTTGGCCAGACCCTATATGAAGATAAACATTTTAAATGGGCTGAGAGTGCACGCAAAGTATGTGCAAAGCCCTGGGTTGAGACCCCAATACTGCAGATAAATAAATAATCACTGATAAATAAAAATGTTAAAACATCCATTAGAAAGAAGACACATTTCACACCAAGAAGCTAAGGTAAGAATTAGAATAAATTTGTCACCTGAAATGGTGCTAACATGAGACAGTAGAATAATATATTTAAAATGCTTCAACAAAAAGTCAACCTATAATTTTTGGCTGGTAAAAATATTTTAAGAATGGAAAAAGTACAGACTGTTTAGATGGAAATAAAAGATGAAAGATTTATTTTTAAAAATATCTTCACTACAAGAAATATTAAAGAACGTTCTTTGAGAATAAATAAAAAATTATATCAGTTGAAATGTATATGTGTATACAAATCAGTGAAGATTGGTAAAATAGAATTGGTAAAAATATGGTAGAATATTTTGATAGAATTGGTAACAATATGGGTAAATATAAATTTTAAACACTTTTACAAGTTAACATATGGTTTAAAGCAAATTGCACTAATTAAAGCAAAATACTAATAATGTACTGTATGATTCCTAGTTATATGAAATGCATTATATTACCATTGTTGTTGTTGTTAGGTGCCGTGGAGTCGGTATCCGACTCATAGCGACCCTCATAGGGTTTTCAACGGCTGACTGTTTCGGGATTGCCTTGGGAGTGGATTGCCAGGTCCTTCTCCCATTTTTGCAGTGCTGGGAATTGAACTCAGGACCTCAGAGACTGCAGCGCAGCGCTCTACCCACTGAGCCAAATCCCAGCCCTATATTACCATAGTAGGGCAAATAAAATGAAAAGTCAAATGGAAGTGCAATTTTTTTAATTCTTTACCATATTTGTAAGTGTAAAGTGTTATTTGAAAAGAAATTATAAGTAAATCCATGTATTATTCACCTTAGGATAATAAATAAAATTAAAACAAAAAATTTATAACTATAACATAATTATATCAATAGTTGTACAAAGATAAAATGAAAGTACTAAAAATACTCAAGGCAAACAATGGCAGAGAAAGAAGATAAAAAGAACTGAGTGCAGATGGGACATATATAAAACAAAGATGATAGATTTTACACCAATAATATCACTAATCACATAAAATGTAAATGGTCTAAATCAGAGATTGGCAAACTTTTCTGTAGAAGGTCAGACGGTAAATACTTTATGCTTCACTCACCACCTACAGTCTCTGTCACTTATTCTTTGCCTACTTTTTAATTTAAGTGGGTCTTAAAAATTCTTTTTTTTTTTTTTTCAAGAACAGAAGGAAGCTTTAATAGACTGATCAGCCAGCTGCCTTTAGTCCCGGAGTGGATTTAGAGGGAACAGCAGCTCAGGTCTGCTCAGTTCAGATTTTACAGGGCAGTTTAAGGGGTGGGGGAGTACAATGTAAGTTTCCATTTTCCAGAACTCAGCCCTTTACAGGAATTCTCCAGAATTTGACCTTTTACAAGGTTATTTTGCGACACCACCTTTTTCTTTATCCAGCCCTTCTTCAGGCACAGCCATCTTGTGACATAGCTGCCCTTATCAGCTTTTGTTGAATGCTGGTTTTCAAGGAACCAGTGATTTTTAAACTGACCTTAGGCCTGCTCTCACAGCTTCTCAAACTATCTTTTTTTTTTTTTTTAGAAATTTTTAATGTACATCTTAATGTGTTTCATTTTGACATGCTTTTCATTGAGACATTTCCATGTATGCATTTTGATACACATTATTCATATAGGTTACCCCTTACCCTCCCCTTTGCTTCCCCCTCTCCCACCCTTCCGATCTAAGTTTCCCATCTAAGTCTTCCCTATCTTTTACTTAGTAGTTTTTTTCTATATGTCCTTGGGTTCCAGTTCTGTTTAAGATAAAAACTTTTCCTGTAGTGGCTTTGGTTTTATCTTGTTAGAACAATTACATGCGATTTCTAGTCCATTTATATTGAGATCATTCTTATCTTCCCCACCCCTTTTATTATGATCCCACCTTTGAATAGGATTTTTCGTTCTTGTCATTTTGAATCAGCTCCCTCATATGAGTGAGAACATGTGTTGTTTCTCTTTCTGAGCTCGTGTTCGTTCACTCAAAATAATTTTCTCTAATTCCATCCATTTTGCTGCGAATGACCTTATTTCATTTTTCTTGATTGCTGAGTAGTATTCCATTGTGTATATATACCATAGTTTTTTTATCCATTTTTCTGTTGAAGGGCACTTTGGTTGATTCCATATCCTTGCTATTGTGAAAAGCGCTGCATTGAACATGGAGATGCAGTTGTCTCTGTGGTATGATGACCCATCTCCCTTTGGGTAAATTCCCAATAGTGTTATAGCTGGGTCTTAAAAATTCTTTAAAAATATAAAATCCATTCTGAGTTCAAGGGTCATGGAAAAAAAGGCTAACGGCTCAAATTTGGCTCTAGGCCATAATTTTTCAATCACTGGTCTATGTAACAAGCTACAATTCTAATTTCAAAAATAGTAAAACACAAGTTAAGTACAAAGTAACCTGAAGAAAGAATACAGATAAGAACAGACATCAAGTAAATTTAAACCAGTAACTTCATGAAGGACATAAGTAAACTCAAAATCTCATTCTTCAAAATTATAAATAATATTAACAAAGTTCCAATTTGTTTATCCATGTCAGAGAATTTACCTATCTGTTTTGTTGTCCTCCTGTTTGGCTTAAATAGAAATAATATTAGATTTATTATTTTCATAAAGTCACATTTATTTAAAAGTTGAAAGTTATAAGAGTCCTTGTAGCCTAATAGATGCTTAATAAATTCTGGTCTCTGTCCTTTAATAATGTTTTTGCTAATAGTCTATTCTTTATAATCAGAATGCTTACCTTCCAATATTGATAATTACATTCATTGTCATAGTAGAGAAAAGGAAAAGAAACTTGAAGTAGTTATTTGATGTGGTAAATATCAGAAGAGATGAGTGAATTTACAGTTCATCAGCAGTTAAATTTTCTGACCATGACTTACTTCACTTTACTACTCAACTTCGTGAAATTAATGACAGACAAAAAAAAGACAAAATATTGAGAAATGTTATAGATAACAATGTTTTGTCAACTTCCTATAAACAGAAATATTTTTGAATAGGATAACATAGCAAATTATCTAACATGTTCATTAATAAGAATTCTTAGACAACAGGAAAAGCAAATGAATTTTATTCACCTCATGGCCTTCCTCATAGATAAGCTGCTTGAAAGGAAGAAGAATTGTCAAGGACTTAAAAAATAAAATAATAAATAAAATTAAATTTTGTTTGTTAATGTCTTTAGCATTGTATTGGATTTACTGAAAACTACAGTAAACTGCTTACCTAAATTCAAATTCTAGCTCTCCAAAGCTATCAACTAATTGTTCTTCATCTTGACCTCATGAAAGTTTTTAAAATTTTAAAAGTTTTTAAAAGTAAATAAAGAAAAAACACAACATTACAAAAAATTTTTTAAAAAGCCAAAAACCAACTTAACTCTACACAAGTACTACACATGAGGTACTAAAAATGGCATTTCAGTGCTTGGCTTTTTACTGAATGTAATTTCATGTTTTAACAACATCCTAATGTATGAAGTAAATTTTAATGTCTTGGAGACAATCATGGATGCCAAAGATCATTTTTAGGAGTCATATTTAAGTAGAATTAAAAGTCATTTTAAGTAGAATTACAAGAAGTATTTTTCCCAACTTATATATAAATCACCTCATTATTACACATTCTATTTCTGGCCAGTGATGTAAAAAGATCAAAATAAACTATTGATGTTTGAATTGTCTTATTATAAGGATGTGCTGACTCTTTTCAAGGCATTTGTCAATAGTAGCATAAAAAATTTTTCGCTAATGTATATATTATCTAGGAAATAAGGAAATATTTATTTTTAAACTTGCAACCTTTAACATTTCCTATGGATTTAGCTCAGTTGGTAGAGCACCGCTCTTCAGTCTCTGAGGTCCCAAGTTTGATTCCCAGCACCACAAAAATGGGAGAAGGACATGGCAATCCACTCCCAAGGCAATCCCGAAAACAATCTGCCATTGAAAACCCTATGAGGGTCGCTATGAGGTGGACACTACTCGATGACACCTAACAACAACACAACATTGTTTTAATAAGAATCAACTGCTATACCACACAGATTTTTAGTTAAAATATGCATTAATATCAAGATTTCTTGAATCTACATATTTTAATGATATTTGGAATTCACAAAATTTTCCTCTTTGTAGTACTTATTAATCTAGATTATGGCTTCCATTTCTCCCTCTTCCCAGTTTCTCTTTCCCTTTATTAGGAAATTTTCTATTCCAAACCCTGTGTGATGGTGCATGCCTATAATCCCTGCAGTTAAGAATATAAGAATTTTATGGTTTTAGAGGGAAAATAGTATTTAAATTTTTTTCTTGCACATTTGACATCAAATTTGGTAAGGATTTATGTTTTTTTTTTTAACCTGGCATTCCTGATTGAATCCAAATTACTTTTATATTGACCATATTGAATGTACCTACTCCTGGAAACAAATCAGCTTGGAACTAGGTTAGTAAGCAACTTTATGATAAATGGAGAAAAGATTGAGGCCGTCCAAGATTTTGTTTTACTTGGTTCTACAATCAACACCCATGGAAGCAGCAGTCAAGAAATCAAAAGACACATTGCTTTGGGAATAGCTATGGCAAAAGATCTCTTTAAAGTATTGAAAAGTAAAGATGTCACATTGAAGACAAGTTGCATCTGACTCATGCCATGATATTTTCAGTCACATTTTATGGTTGTGAAAGCTGGACATTGAACAAGGGAGACAGGAGAAGAATTGATGCTTTTGAGTTATGATGCTGGAGACATCTATTGAATATACCAAGGACTGCCAAAAGAACTAAAAGATCTATCCTAGAAGAAGTGCATCCAGAGTGCTCTTTAGAAACAAGTCTGTCTCTTACATATTTGGGACATGTTGTCAGAAGGGATCAATCCTTGGAAAATGACATCATGTTTGGGAGAGTGACAGGTCAGCAAAAATAAAAAATAAAAAAAAAGGAAGACTCTCTAGTAGATGGATTTAGTCAGTGGCTGCAACAATAGATTTAAGCATAAAAAGATCCTGCAGGCCATTCCCAAAACAATCAGCCATCAAAAATCCTATGAATAGCAGAGAAGCACTGATAATAGGGTTGGGCATGTCTGTGTCAGGTTGTATTTCTTTCTGTTGTAGAAAGGATCTCTATGAGTTGGACCCAACTCAATGGCACTTAATAACTGAGCTTGTGTTGATTCTGACTTCTATATAACTAATAGGAATGTACAAGAAAATTTTTTATGAATCTGTAAAGACTTTCATCTCATTACATAATAGGAAAGCCTGCAGCCATAGCCCTGTGGAATCTGTTCCCATCACATCTCAGAATCTAAGCAGGGTCGGGCCTGGTTAGTACTTGGATGGGAGACTGCCTGGAAACACCAGGTTCTGTAAACTTGGGAGACGACCAGCAACCCACTCCCAAAAATCAATCTGCCATTGAAATCCCTATGAATAGCAGAGAAGCACTGACAATAGTGTGTCACCTGTTGTATGTAGGGTTGCTATGAGTCAGATACCGACTAGATGGAACCTAACAACACAACAACAAAGTCAGAAAAGTAGTGTTTTTTTTTTCTTAGATCTCATTATAATGCAACATTTATTCACATAGTACCAGAAATATTCTACTTTGCCCTTGGGAGTGTATGGGTGGTAAGTCCTCAAAGGAAACCCAAGAGAAGTGGGCAGAATTCATAATCGTTAAACTCAAAACTAATTCAAAATTGTCCTTCAGATTGGACAGATAAATTAAATGCAAAAATTTTAAAGGAGAAATTCCTATGCAGGGAAAGGAGATAGATCTATGATGAACATGAAATTAAAAAAGGAAGGCTTAAATCAGACACTGTGGACCAGGTTTGTAATCCCAGCAATTCAGGAGGTGGAGGTAGAAGTACCACAAGCTTGAGGCCAGGGGTAGCCTGCATAACTTAGTAAGATGCTGCCTCAAGATTAAAAAATAACAATAATAAAAGAAAGGAAAGGATTTTCTATACCACTGTCATGGGGAAACAAAAGGAAATGGCATTATGGTATCAATGAGCTAATCTGCACACAAAAGGTAAAGTGGCAAGTCAGTGAAAACAGTGTGCATAGAGTGTGGGTCTTTCCTCATATGGGTAATTCTCTTAGACCAAAACTTCTCAGTCATGACTATAATTTCAAATCATTTGGGAACTTATAATAATATTGATGACAGAATCCAAAGCCAAGTGATTCTGATTTAAATTGATTTGATGTGGTTATCTACTTTTTAAGACTCTCTAGGTGATACAAATATACAACCAGGGTTGATACCCACATTTTTAGGAACAGAACTTAGTATTATATGACTTATATATTTTACTCAGTTTGCTTGGCTGATACTTGTTTTCAAAAAGTTAAAATTTAAGGCATCATTCTAAAAGCCTATTTTTTAATTAATTTGATCTTGATTGGTACATCCACTTGTTATTTATTGATTTTTCAAAGCAAAAATATGATCACCTATGAGATTCTTTATATCCTAATTCTCATTAAAGTGCTGAGGGAAATGATTCATCATGAAATTTAGTAAACACGGAAAAAATAATAGTACAACGTGGACATGGTCTACTGGTAAAGTAGAATGCTTCACTCTTAAAATAACAGCAAGAAATGAGAAAAGTTATGAACAAACAGATAAAAAACACACTATATCAACATAACTGCTATGATTATAAATTAAATAACAAACACCTGAAGTGAAAATGTATTAGAGAAATGTTTATAATTTAAATTTTAAATGAGCATCCAGTTTAAAAGATAGATTAAAGCATACTCACTTCTTGCTAGAATCAAGTGAAAGTCCTAGTAAAGCTGGGTGCTGTGGAGCACAGTGGACCTATAAGTCCACCTAATCAGAAGGCTGAGTTAAGAGGATGACAACGTAGAGACCAGAGGCAGCCTACATAAGTTAGCAAAATCCTGTCTCACAAAATATACAAAAGAGGCTGGAGAAGGCTGGTAAAGCACCCTGAATTCAATCCTCTAGTACTGCAAAATAAATTCATTCATTTCTAATTGTACAGGCTGTTTCTGACTTCAAACTTGAGATCCTCCTGCCTCAGTCTCTGGAGTCACTGGGATTACAAGTAGGTCCCACTGTGCCTAACCGCAGGATTATTCCGTAAGCAAATTTAAAAAAAATTTTTGAAATAAAAAAATATGCTTTTCTGCAGCTGAGTTACTGAATGATAATATATGAGAAAGACACGTGAATTGAAAAGTTTCTGGCAAGTAATAAGGGCAGCACTGATAGGTTTGGGTCCACAAAATAGCAGAGAAAGTAGCTATGACCAGTGGTCATATGACCTTGGAAAATAGCATGTCTCCCTCTCCCATAGAATATAATATATAAACAATACCTCCTGAGAATACTGTTTAGAAAGGTATCCAATGACATCAACTTTACCTTTCAGTACCCTGCAAATAAAAAACTTCAATAAGATTTTAACTGTACTTCAAAGAACAGGAAGGTGAAGCAACCTAATGTTCCAGAGAAGAGTGAAAACATCAGAGTAAAGAAAAAGGGCAATCAGTAGTCTCAATAACGTGTCCTTCAGCTGTGAAATCATAAACTGGAAATTAACATCTACTCATGTACTGTACTGCACTATGGCACAAGTATGCTATAGAATCAATGGAGATAAGAAAAACTATGGGACATTACCCCAAGAATGAGATCCAGGGAGAATCTCTGATACCATGGAAGGAATGAGCTAACAAGTGGTCCATATTGGCAATCTCTTTGATAACTGTTGCATCTGGATCATGAAAGTCTTTAATCATTACACATGAGCAATCTAGGGTTTTTAGAATATTTTCATATTAATTATAATACACGAGTCTTTGAGTTTGACATTTCTAATGATAAACATGGATATAAATTGGATTTGGTGGCTCTGATTTAATTCTACTATGTATTCTTTGGAGTAAGGCTTTTATACAGGTAACATAATGTTACCAGCTTTGTTCTGAATTAGATCTGGATTCAGAGAGTATGGTGACTTTGTCAAATAGTGTTTTGCCTTTGAGAAGAGAATGTGATCATTTTTAGAGTATGTAATAGGAGACAGTAAATTACAGGAGTTTGCTGCAATACTGTGACCTTTTCAGTATTCAGTAGTTTGAATAGCTGGTCTTTCTATCCTACTTGATTAAAGCTCCACTAATCATCAAGAAAGTTAATGCAAGATAAAACATTTTTTTTAAATGGCATGACATTAATCCTTTCATATGGCAGAAGTTGGAATGGGAACCATTAGACATTTGTAACAAGTTTCAATGTCTCTGCTGTAGTGGCAAATCTTCAGACATCAGCCATTGACTTTGGACGATGAAATTGTGACCTGGTAAAACCTTGATCCAGCACCTTTTAGAGTAATAGTATATTACAAATGTGCCTGTCATATACAGAGACTAGCCATGACCTTGGAAAATAGCATGTCTCCCTCTCCCATAGAATATAATATATAAACAATACCTCCTGAGAATATTGTTTAGAAAGATATCCAATGACATCAACTTTACCTTTCAGTAACCCTGCAAATAAAAAACTTCAATAAGGTTTTAACTTATTTTCATGAAGTAATTTGTAGCTGAGGTAAATCTGTGCTAACCTGATAGCTATGCTTTGCTAACTATTAAATAAATATTAATTGACACACAGCTATTGAATAGCAAAAATCTAACACATATAGTATGTTCTCATAGGTAGACAAATTTTTTTAGGCTCAAAGAAAGTATGTCACTATTCTCATCCAAAATATTGAACTAACTATTATTATTATTGCCTGCACCCATAACCCTGTGGCATCCGATCCTGTCAGATCTTGAAAGCTAAGCAGGGTTGGGCCTGGTTAGTGCTTGGATGGGAGACCACCTGGGAACACCAGGTGCTGTATGCTTGGGAGAAGGACCTGGCAACCCCTTCCCAAAAATCAATCATCCATTGAAAACCCTATGAACAGCAGAGAAACACTGACATTAATATTTCGCCTGTTGTATGCAGGGTCGCTATGAGTTGGATAACGACTTGACGGCACCTAACAACAACAGCAACATTATTATTATTGTTGTTATTGTTATTGTTATTGTTATTGTTGTTATTGTCATCATTGTTGCTGTTATTGGAATCCACATACAGGAACACATAGTTGTTTTCTTTCATGTCTGGCTTATTAAACATAGCATACTGTCTCAAAGCTCAGCATGAAGACTATAGTTTTTATGAATTGAATCTAAAATGTCCCCCAAAGGTCATGTGTTTGAATGTTTTGTGCCCAGGTGATGGGGCTGTCCTGGGAGGTTATGGAACTTTGGGAAGTAGGTCCTAACTTACAGAAGTGGGCCCTAGCTTTGCAGAAGTAGGTAGGTCACCAGGAATGGACGTTTGGAGGATTTATGCTGGTCCCCAGTTCTGGTAAGTTCTCTCTCTGCTCCTGATTGCCAAGATGTGAGGTTCTATGCCATAGGGCCAGGCCACCTGCTCTACCATCATACCTGTCCCACTGCCATGCTACTCTGAATCTACGGACTAAAATACTCCAAATGTAAGCCCAAAATTAGTCTTTCCTCCCACAATTTAGTTCTTTCTGGTGTTTTGTCACAGAGACACACAAACTAACACAATAGTTAATAGTATTATATTGTATTCTGGAAATTTCATGAGACTTTAGGTACTCTTACCACAAAAAGGGGTAACTGTGAAATGAGGAATATGTTAATTGGATTGATTTTAGTAATCATTTCACTATGGATATATATATATATATATATATATATATATATATATATATATATATATTTATACACACACACACACACACACACCAAATCTTCATGTTGTACACCTTAAATATATACAATAAAACATATTTAAAATATTCAGAGTTACAGTGTTAACCTGTATTTCAACACATTGTGACACTTATTATATATAAATATATAACCCTCCTAATTATATAGTTTTATGTTAATAATTAATATGTAAGATTTGGAGTTGTTACAAGAAATATGTATCATTTATGTTGTTCATGGAAAAGCTTTCACTGTCTTAAACACTATATACACTCAATAAATGTGTAGACAATGAGTGACTGAATGATGAATGAGAACATGAGGATTATTACATACATGAGCATGTATTCCCTTTTATTTATGGTACTGGGTAGGGATTGAACCCAGGGCCTTGCACATACTTTGCAAGTGCTCTTCCATTGAATTGCACCTCTGGCCCCCTTTTTAATTTTTTATCTTGACACAGAATTTTGCCCGAGTTGCACAGGCTGCCTATCACCGCAAACTTGCAATCTTTCTGCCTGAGCTTCCCAAGTTGCAGAGATGATAGGCTGCAATGCTCTGTGCAGGTGTATTCCCTGTTTTTCATGACCCCACCAAGTTCTTGTGAATTCCTTTCAGTAGTATTATAGATTTAGAAAGTACAGTGATCTACATTTATAGTTAAGAGAATATATGAATGGATGTAGACATAACATTTCTATAACTTTTTAAAGGTAGGAAGTCACATCATTTTCTGTGAGATTTTATCATTTCTTTTTGTTTTTTATTTATGTTATTAGTAACTTTTAGTTAGTGTACAACTTAATGGGTTTCATTAAAACATTTCCACACGGTTATCATTGTACATTGTACATATTCACCTCCCCCATTTACCCTGTCATGACTCCTCAATTTCCTCCTGATCCCCTTCTTCTCCACCAATGGTCCCTCCCTACTAAGGGTAAAACATATTTCTATTCCTTTCCCCCATTAGCCTGTCTTATTGCCTCCACTCCTTCTCTTTAGCCTCTTCTCCCTCATATATATGTGTGTGTATATATGTGTATATATGTATATATGTATGTATATATACATATATGTGTATATATACACATATATATATACATATACACACACATCTACATATATATAATATCCTCCCTTCAAATTTCATGATCTACATATTTTACTGTTGAATCTATATTGAAATCTAATATCTACATGTGAGAGAAAACATGCAATGTTTGTATCTGGCCTATTTTGCTTAAAATGATTATCTCTAATTCTATCCATTTTTCATAAAATGCCATAATTTCATCTTTCTTTATAGCGGAATAAAACTCCAAGATCTATATATACCACATTTTCCTTATCCACTGAAATGTTGTTGTACACCTAGGTTGATTCCACATCTTGGCTATTGTGAATAGTGCCACAACAAATATGGATGAGCAAGTATCTCTATGGTATGTTGAATATATTCCTTTGGATATTACCCAGGAGTAGTATAGATGGGTCATACAGTAGTTGTATTTTTATTTTTTATTGGCAATTTTTTAATGTACACCTTAATGTGATTCATTCTGACATGCAAGGATGTCCTCTCTCTCCTATTTAACATAGTAATTGAAGTCCTCACCAGGGCAATCAGATAAGAGAAAGAAATCAAAGGGATACAGATTGGCAATGAAGAGGTCAAATTATCCTTATTTGCAGATGATATGATTCTATACCTAAAAGACCCAAAAACCTCATCCAGAAAACTTTTAGATCTAATCATCAACTCCTTCAGCAAAGTGGCAGGATATAAAATCAACACATGTTCCCCAGCCCCTTCTATGTTCACTCCCCACATCCACTTCAGGATGATAATGTATTACCTCTGGGGATGTGAGGTTTACACGCCTGAGTGAGGATCCTGCACCAGACTAGAGACTCCAGCTGTGCAGTGGGCACTGCTAGGGATGACGACTCTGTATGCCACCTCCAAGTAACTCACCCGGAGCTTGCAGTCTTTGTCCTGCTGGCAGGGTGTTGATGTGGTGCCAAAGCTGTATTCAGTGTAGGGTCTGGGTACCCATGGGTATGTGCATGGAGTCTTCTGTGAGTCTTGGCAGCCACCATCTGCGAAATTGCAACACAGCTGCTGTCCTAGTGTAGGTCCTCTGGACCCAGATCCAGCATCTCAATGCTCGTTGGGTTCCCTCCACTGTCTCCAATCTAAACCATCACTGTGTCTATCTAGTCAATGCATGCTCCAAGGCATTAATCGAGGCTTACCTCTACTCCAGGTCAGAAGGTGTGTACTATCTGTCCACCATCTTCTCTCCTCTCTCCTATTTTTAGTTTTTTTGAGGAACCTCCATACTGATTTCCATAGTGGCCACACCAATCTACATTCCCAATAGCAATGTACAAGGCTTCCATTCTCCATGCATCCTCCCTAGCAATTGTTTTGCTGATGCTAGCCATTCTCTTTACAGTGAGATATCTCAATGAAATTTTGATTTGCATTTCCTTGATAGCTAAGGATGTTCAATATCTTTTTATGATTATTGTCCATTTGTAATTCTTCTTTTGAGAAGTCTCTGTTCAGTTCATTTGCCAATTTTTTATGGGATAACTGAGTTTTGGGGATCTAATTTTTGAGTTCTTTATATATTCTAGATATAAATCATCTGTCTGACATATAGTTGATAAGGATTTTCTCCCATTCTCTAAGCTGTCTCTTCACTCTTGTAATTGTCTCCTTTGCTGTGCCATAATTTTTTTAATTTCATGCAATCTCATTTCTCAACACTTGCTATTGCTTCCTGAGCTTTTGTGGACCTTTTCAGAAAGTCCTTATCTATGCCTATGACTTGAAGTGTTTTCCCTGAGGTTTTCTGTAGCAATTTCAATGTTTCAGGTCTTACATTAGGGTCTTTTATCCATTTTGAACTGATTTTTGTACGAGGTAAGGGAGAGGGTTCTAGTTTCAGTCTTCTGCATGAGTATATCCAGTTCTCCAAACATTTTTTGTTAAAGAGGCTATCTCTTCTCCAATTTATATTTTTGCCACCTTTGTCAAACATCAGGAGGCTGTATCTAAAATTTATCTCTGGATCCTCTATTCTATTCTATTGGTCTACATGTTTGTTTTTGTGCCAAAACAAAAGTGCTTTTGTTACTATCACTCAGTGGTATAATTTGAAACCAGGTATTGTGATGACCTCAGTATTGCCCTTTTTGCTCAGAATTTCTTTAGCCATTGAAATGCTTTTGTGCTTCCATATGAATTTTTGTTGTTGTTAGGTGCCATTGAGTCAGGTCTGAATCATGATGATCCTCATAGGGTTTTCAATGCCTGATTATTTCAAGATTGCTTCAAGGAGTGCATTACCACATCCCTCTCCCATTTTGGGGGGTGCTAGAGATCAAAATCGGGTCCTTAGAGAGTACAGAGGAGCACTTACAAACTAAGCTAAGCTCCAAGCCAAATGAATTTTAGGATTTATTTTCCTATTTTTGTGAAGAAAATCATTTCAACTTTGATAAAGATTAAATCTGTAGATTGCTTTTGGCACTGTAGCCATTTTTATAATATTAATTCTTCTGATTCATGAACCTGGGAGGTCTTTCCAACTTTTAGTATCTTTTTCAATCACTTTCTTTGGTGTTGTAAAGTAGTCATTCTATAGGTCTTTTATCTCCTTGGTAGGATTATTCTTAGGTATTTTATTCTTTTTGAAGCTGTTTTGAATCAGATTGTTTTCCTGATTCCTTTCTCCACCTGGTCCTTATTGATATATAGAAAAAGTACTGATTTTTGTATGTTGATTTTGTATCTTGCTACTTTGCTGGAAGTATTTATTAACTCTAAGGGATTTCTGGTGGACTCTCTTAGGTATAGGACCATATCATCAGCAAATAGGGATAATTTGATTTCTTCCTTTCTTATCTGGATCCTTTTCATTTCTTTGTCTTGCTTTATTGCTGTGGCTAAGAGTTCAATTACTATAGAGAATAGCAGGGGAGAGAGTGGACACCCTTGTCTCATTCCTGATTTTAGAGGCAATGCTTTCAGTTTTTCCCATTTAGTATGATGTTGGCTTTAGGTATTTCATATATTGCCTTTATTATGTTGAGGTATGTTCCTTTAATTCCTAGATTCTTTGGGAATTTTACCATGAAAGGATGTTGAATTTCATCAAAGACCTCTTGTATTGAGATGGTCATGTGGTTTCTGTTTCTGAGTCTATATATGTACTATATTACATTTATTGTTATGCATATTTTGAAGCACTCTTACATCCCTGGAATGAATCCAACTTAATCATAGTGTATGATCTTTTTAACATGTTGTTGAAGTTGATTTACAAGCATTAAGTTAATGACATTTGCATTTTTGTTCATCAGGAAAACTGGTCTATAGATTTTCTTTTCTGTTGTATTCTTATCTGATTTTGGTATCAGGGTAATAGTGATTTCTTAGAATGAGTTTGGTAATATTCCTTCTGTTTCTAACTTATGGAATAGTTGGAGGATGATTGGGGCTATTTCTTCTTTAAAATCTTTTAGGGTTCATCACTGAACTTATTTGGTCCTGCATTTTGATTTATTTAATGTCACTGCTATTATAGATCTATTTAAGTTTTTTATATCCTCTTGATTTAATTGTGAAAGGTCATAGTTTTCTAAGAATTTATCCATCTCATCTAAGTTTTCTAATTTTTTTGAAATGTAAGTTTTCAAAGTATTCCCTAATGATTCTCTGGATTTCTTTAGTATCTGTTTTGATGTTCCCTTTTTCATCTCTAATTTTATTATTTGAATCTTCTCTTTCAGTTAGTTTGGCTAAGGTTTGTCAATCTTGTTTATCTTTTCAAAGAACCTGTTCTTTGTTTCATCAATTCTTTTTATTTTTTTCTATTCTCCATTTCACTATGTTCTTCTCTGATCTTTACTGTTTCTTCCACCTACTGAGTTTGATTTTTTCTAGTTTTTTGGTTTTATAATATTTTGTGGTGCATCAGTGAATTATTTTTTGAGAACTTCCTGGTTTTTTCATGTAGGCACTCAGAGCTATAAACTTTTCTCTTAAAATTACCATTGCTCTATCCCAAAGGTTGTCGTAGATTGTGATTTCATTTTCATTTGGTTCTAGGAAATTTTTTATTTCCTCACTGAATTTTTCAAGGACTCACTGTTCATTAAAAATTTATGGTTCAATCTCTATGCATTTGTACATTTTCTGTAAGTTCTTTTGCTGTTAATTTGAAGTCTCATTTCATCACGATCCAATAAGACACATGAAATTTTTTGATTGTTCTGTATTTGTTATGACTTGGTTCATGGCCTGAAATATGAAATATTTTGAAGAAAGTTCCATAGGATGCTGAGGAGAATATGTATTCTTTAGGCTTTTTTATGGAATATTGTGTAAATATTTATTTCCCATTTGACCTATTGTGGTGTTTAACTGAGATGTTCCTTTGTTGATTTTTTGTCTGAATGTTCTATGTCTTGATGAGAGTGGGGTATTAAAGTCTCCAACTACTATGATATTTGGACCTGTCCCCTTATGTACAATTGTGTTGTTTTATGAAATTGGGTATACCAAAGTTCAATGCATATATACTTATAATTGTTATATCTTCTTGATCAATTGTTCCCTTTATTAATATATAGTGACCTTTATCTCATCTGACTACATTTGGGTGTCTACTCCATCATTTTTGTTATTGTTCTGGCTTCCACTTGCTTGGTTTGTCAATTTCCACCCTCTCCTTTTCAGTCTGTTAGTGTCCAGTGAGATGTGTTTCTTGAAGATAATAAATTGTTGGATCTTGTTTTTAAATTCAATCTATTTGTATATAACATTTAAGTGGAGACTTAAGATGATTTGTATTTAGAGCTATTGTTAAGAGGGGTTTGCTGATTCTTGTAATTGTGTTGGATGATTTCCTGGATGATTTGAAAACTACATTCTTTTCCTTTTCCTTTATTCATATTTCAAGTTTCCTTTTTTCAAGTTAGACATGACTGATTATCTGTTAGTTATAATTTGTTCATCTGTTCCTCTCATGAGATTTATTCTTTTCTATGCTTTCATGATGGAGACTCTCTTTCTTCCCCTTCTGTGTTGAGAATTCCTTTAAGTGTCTTTTGTATTGCTGTCTTGGTGGTCATGAATTGCTTTAGTGTGTGCCTTCTTGGAAGATCTTTATTTTAAATGATAAATTTGCTGGATACAGTAATCTTGGTTGACTGTTATTTATACTCAGAGCTTGAAATATATCATTCCATGATTTTCTTAACTTTAGGGTTTCTGCTGAGACATCTGATATTATTCTGAAGTGTTTGTGTTTGTAAGGGAGTTGGTGTTTTTCTCTTGCAGCTTTTTCATATTATTTCTTTGTTCTATAGTCTTGGCATTTTAACTATAATGTATCATGGGGGAATTCTTTTTGGGTTTGTCTATTTGGGATTCTAATGGCTCTTGTGGTTGGATATCCTTTTTTCTCAGATTTGGAAACTTTTCTGCTATAATTTCATTGAATAGATTTTTTAAGCCTTTGTTGTTGTTGTTGTTAGGTGCCATCAAGTCGGTATCCAACTCATTGCGACCCTCATAGGGTTTTCAATGGCTGAGTGCTTCGGGATTGCCTTGGGAGTGGATTTCCAGGTCCTTCTTCCATTTTTGCGGTGCTGAGAATTGAACTCGGCGCCTCAGAGACTGCAGCACAGCACTCTACCCACTGAGCTAAATCCCAGCACTTTTAAGCCTTTAATTTTATCTTATTTCCTTCTTCTACCCCATGGATTCTTACATTTGGTCTCTGATCATGTCTGAGAGTTCTTGAGAGTTGTGGTCATGCTCTTTTATTCTTACCTGAATGTAGTTTTTCCTCGTTCTTGTCTTCAGTTGCTGGTATTATATGTTCTGCTTGATCTAGTCTATGGTGATGCTTTAAACTGCAGTTTTTACTTGATTTATTGAGGTTTTTATTTCCAACATTTCTGAGGTTTTTTTCTAAATCTCAATTTTCTTGCTGAATTTCTGAAAGTCTCATTTATTTTGTTGACTGTCTTCTACATTGGTGATTTTCTGATCTGTATCCTGTATTGATTTCCTTCACTCATTCATCTGCTTTTTTGTGTCCTATTTGAACTCATTGATCATTTTTACAAGTAGACTTTTGAATTGTTTATCTCAAATGTCAACCATATCAGTATCTTTGGATTCCATGGTTAAAGGATTATGGTCTTTTGGAGGAGATGTGTTGCCTTCCCTTTTCATGTTTCTATTTTGTGTTTCTTTTTATGGTATGTTGGCATGGATATATCTTCCTACTTTATTTGGGGATCTTGTAATGAGTGGCTTTTTCTTGAGAGCTTAATCTCCAGTACCACTCCCAGAGAAAAAGACTAACCACTATAAGAGGCACAATAATCAACCAAACCAGATAAAGAGATATACCTAAAATTAGTTAAAGCTAATTGGTAAACCACCAATGCCCATAGGACAGAAAATGGAGAGTGTAATATAAAATAAGCTAGGAATTTTATTTAGGGTAAATGTAAAAATAGAAATTGCCTGAAATAAAAATGAGAATGAGCAGAGGAAGTGAGGAAGAAAGAAGCAGTTATGCATAAGTAAAAGAAAAGAATAAGAAATTAGGAAAAGAATAACTGTTAGGAAGACAGAGAGAAAAGAGCAAAATGAAAAGTCCAATTGCACAAAAACTTTTCTAAAAATGTATAAATAAAATTAAGTAAACTTAAAAAGAGCAATAAGAGATAAAAAAACTTAAAGATTTCTTAAAAAAAAAAAAGGAGAAATGATACTAACAGTAACTTAAAAAGAGAAATACACAGTGTTGTACCCAGCAGCTCCACCACAGAAAAATACTCTAAGACACAAAAAAATGGATCAGGAGCAGAAAAGTTCATTTAGACCGGGTGGTTGGCTATCTTCAGTCCTGGGAGTGGACTTTCATAAAGCAGCCTCCAACTCATATTGGTTAGGGGCTTTATAGGGTAGGGGTGGAGAAGCAGAATTACAGAAGCAGGAACTTTTTTTTTACACTAAAGGGGTCGGGGGTACAAAGTAAATTTCCACTTTTCCAAAGCTCAGCCCATTACAGGAATTCCTGAATTTGACCTTTTACAAGGTTATCTTGTGACACACCTTTTTCTTAATCCAGCCCTTCAGGAGGCACAGCCATCTTGTGACACAGCTCCACTTATCAGCTTTTGTTGAGGGCTGGTTTTCAAGGAACCAGTGATTTTAAAGTGACCTTAGACCTTCTTTCATACAGACAGCAAAAGATAAAAAAGAGAACTAAAATAGATAAAAGTTACATTAGAAAAAAGAGAAATGAAGAGCATAAAATTAATGACCAAAAGAGAAAAAAAGAAAACAGGAAGAACAAGAACAATAACAAGAAAAAGAAGACAATGACAATAACTGTGGTGATCATCTGTAATTCTAGTGTTTTGGAAGACTGAGAGAGGAGGATCTTGGCCCCAGGCCAGAGAAAGCCTGCACAATTCAATGAGACTCTATTTCAAGGCAAATATAAGAAAAGGGATGGGGATGCTGCACAGAGGTACAGAACTTGCCCCATGCAAAACTCTGGGTTCAATCCCCAACACATCAGGAAAAAATAAATAAAACAGATAAAATACTGGAGTGGCTTCCTTCTGTGGCCTCTAATATTGGAGTTTGTTAGGTGGAGGTGATGATCAGCTGAAAAGTTAGCCTTTTATTTGACCTTGGCTCAGAGTTGCAAGTCCCCAAACTTTCCCTCAGGAGATGCAGTCATCTCCTCTTCCCAGGGTTTGGCAGTATTGTCCACATTGCCTAAGCTTCTGCCTTCCTGAATCTCTGAATACATAAACATCCCACTTTCCCTGCCTTTATAACTGCTTGCTCCAGCTATAATGCCCCTTGGGGTTTGGCAGCTTACCCTTAGGTGCCCTGACTGGTGATTATCCTTTGTTTTTAGGCCCCACAGTAGTTCAACCTCACATAATCAGTTCCCTGTCTAGATGATACTCAGTCGCAGCCCTCTGAAATATGGAGTGTGGCAAAATGCATCTCTTCTCCAGTGGTTACCCCCTCTGTCAGGAAGCACCACTGTCTCATCAAAGCCCCCAAATGGATCCAAGGCCTTCAAGGACTGAGGACTTTTTCTGTGGGACTGCTAGTCTGCCTGCCAGGGCTGTCCAGCTTATCTGTTTGAATGAGGTCTGTGATACCCGACCTCCACCACCAGGGAGCCATTCCTAGAGAGTGTCCTGCTCTCTCCCTCTCACTGTTCAGCTACATTCTATACTCTGGGAACATCTTATAACTTCCTTTATAATTTCTGTGCTTTTTCACTTTTTCTCTCATTGGAATAGAGTCCACTTCTTCCTATTCTGACTCATTTGTTTAATTGTATTACTTGGAGGTTGCCTCTTATCTGCCATCTTATACAAGAAGCCAAGATTTTACTATTTCTAAACAAATTAATTGCACTATTAAGTCTCTTAAAGCATTCTATAAGTATTTTTTAATTATTATTGTTATTTTAAGATCTTCCTTTTGTATTCACATCTTCAACTCGGAGCCAATATTAGATTATCTGATAACAGTTTCTTTCTGACTACAATTGATTCTTACATCAGAAATCTAAGCTTTTTTCCAAATAAAATTAGTCCCTAGTATATGGAAAACTAAGCATATGTACATGTGATTTTATTTTCCATGTCTATATAACAACTTTTTTCATGTTTTATAAAAGTACTTTGCATGTAGTGGTTTCAGATTACATGCTTATGAACAAGTGATTGTTTTAATATATTCAGAGTGTAATGTACTTCATTATCCATTGTTTCATTCAAAAAATATTTATGAAGTGTCTAGTATACGTCAGAGTTGCAAGAATTGTTAGCGACACTGTGTTAACATCTCATAAAAGGAGTCTATTAGTTTACATCTCACTAGTAAAAGTGGAGTGAATATAAACAAATACATGATTACTAAATGAGACAATATCAGCTGATGAAAAATTTTGGAGTCAGAATATTTGGATGATGTATAAGGAAGTAATTGAGCCACCTGGTGCAGTGGCGCATGCCTGTAATCCCAGCGGCTTGGGAGGCGAAGGAGGCGGGAGGATTGCAAGTTTGAGACTGAGAGAGTCTAGTCTAGAGGGAGTCTAGAGGGAGACTAGAGTTAGCAAGACCTTGTCTCAAAAAGTTAAAAAAAAAAAAAAGGGGCTGGGGGCACAGCTCAGTGGTCCAGCACTTGCAAAACATGCAGGCACCAGGCTCTGAGTTCAACCCCCAGTACCGCAAAAAAATTAAAAATAAATAAATAAATAAATAAATAATTGAGGTTTACACTCTATTTCTGTATTTTTCCACTTACCCCTTTAAAATAACTTTACTGTTCTTATTGTATATATAAGGAAAACAGGATAATAACTAACATATAATAAGTCAATAATTCATCAAAATTGCATGATGTTGAATTTGCTGATTCTGGCACATTCTCAATCACTGGTCTTATGAACTGTATTCAGTGGCAATCCTTTATACTTCATAAATATTAATTTGCTATGCATTGTAAGGGGCTGGGATTTAGCTCAGTTGGTGGGGCACCACTCTGCAGTCTCCAAGGTCCCGAGTTCGATTCCCAGCACCACAAAAATGGGAGAAGGGCCTGGCAACCCACTCCCAAGGCAATCCCGAAACAGCCAGCCATTGAAAACCCTATGAGGGTCGCTATGAGTCGGACTCGACTTGACAGCACCTAACAACAACAACATGCATTGTAAATATACAGTAGGCCTCCTTATTGAGGGGGGGTATGTTCCAAGACCCACAGTGGATGCCTGAAACCATAGATAGCATCAAAACCTATGTATACTATCATTTTACCATGCATGTATTATAAACTTTATATATTAAGCACAGTGCAAGTTTAACAACAATAAATAGCAATAAAATAAAATAATTGCAACAATATGATGTAATAAAAGTGATTTAAAACTTATAAATCATTTATTTCTGGAGACTTTCATTTAATATTTTGAGGCCACAGTTGACCATGTGGAACTGAACCTATGGAAGCCAAAACATATATAAGAGGGGACTGGTACAATAGGAAACAAGCTACTGACATCTCCATTCAAAATTAGGCTAATAATTTAGTATGGATCAAGAAATAATGTCAGCTCAATAATCAACTCAATAGTCAACTTTTTAATGTTTTTATCTTCTGTTGATACACCAATCCAGGTGAAACTTTTAAATAACTGAAAAAAATGATTAAAATACTAGCAACACAGCCTCCTATCGATATTCATACTATTATAGAACCAGCTAATTTTTTTATGCTGCCTGCAAAATATGGGTGGAAAATTAAATTCTAAATGAAGTTGTACATTTGGTAGTTAGTAGGATCATGAATCTAAAGGGAAGAACATAGCCAAATTTTAAAGGAAATCCAAACTCCTCAAATTTATTTTTCTCTAAGTTTTAAATAAGAGTTATAGGTAAAATAAATACTAAGGAAACTGATTACTCTTTTATCATGGATATTCTAGCACTGATTAATCACATCACATCTAATATAAAATTGGACCTTATTGCTATAGTCTTTGTGTAGAATTCACATTTAAAAAAAAATCATTGTGTCCTACTGATGCTCAAGCAGTCTCGTCATGGGAAACAACTTTTAGGAGGTCAATTATAAACCAGAGATAGGGCTCTAATGATATTTTGAAAGTGAAAATAATGAAGTCTGTGTGTCACATGCCGGCAATCTCAGCAACTTGGGAGGCTGAGGCAGGAGGATCTTGAATTGTCAGCCAGAGGCAGCCTGTACAACCTATCAAGACCCTGTTTCAGAAAATAAAACTAAACTAAACTAAAACTAAAACAAAGACAAGACAAAGCAAAGCAAAATAAAAATTAAAAAAGAAAAAAGAAAAGAACCAAGTTCACATCTTTGAATCTTTTTCTTATTAGTTACTGAATTCAAGGTTATTTAGGGTATTTCTCCCTAGGTGCACATTCATGACAGGTGAGAAAATTTAGAAAGCAATATTCCATGATAATGTCAGTAGAGAGCAAGAGGGTAGGGAGGGATGGTGGAAAAGGATGAAAAGAAACAGAGAGAGGAAAACAGGAGAGATGAAGTAGACATCTGTTATTCCAAAATCATTTTAGAAATTTAATTCATTTCTGCCTTACTTCTTTGTCTCTGATCAAGATTTTCTCTTACAATGTAGAAATTCCTAAATTGAGTACTGAGACTAAGACTCTGTTATTGTTTTGAGGTAGGAAGACTTTAAAAAGTTTAAAAGAATTTGTGTTTACTAAGTGTTAAAACTTGAATTTATCTTTGTGCCACTTCCTCTTGGACAATGAAAGATAAATCACTCAGTAAAACCTTGCAAGTTAAGCACGACCTAAATGCAGAGAAGCAACAGAAAGGAAGAATTTATGGATCAAGCATTTAAGTGTTGTATTTACTAATGTAAATTTACTGCTTACTGTAGGAAATTTATAGCCCTGCAGAAGATTTACTTAAATTAATGTGTTTCCTTTTCTTTCTTTCTTTCTTTTTTTTTCCTGAAGAAGAATTTAGATTGTCCTCTGTTTTCAAGTCATGGCTATTGCTGTAGAATTGTGCATGCTTTTGTTTAGTGTCTCCTAGAGAATGTGGAATGTAGACCTTGAAGACAACAGGGGCTCCAAGTTGGTAAGCTCTTTGTCACCTATCACAGAAGAGTAGAGAAAAAATGTAGACTGTGGTTGGCATAACACAATTTGGTTCATTATGATAAAGTAGTGTTCTCAGGGGACACTGATGTTTTTATTTCTGAGGGGTATTTTTTTTATATATATCTTGGGAAAATATACTAATGTTAAATTAATGTTTTCTGGTAACCCTTATTAACCCTTATAGTCTGCACCTACGCTACTCTGCATGGTTGTGTAATTTATGAACTGATGAAAACACAGCCTGACTGTGATAGAAAGAAGCTACGATCTAGCCTGGCACAAGAATGGAATCCACCAACAGAAGGAGCAGCCTTAATTTTTGTGAAGAAGTGGAATATTCCCTCTGAGCTGTGTAGCATGCAGATATGGTCCTCTAATGGGCACCTTTTTCTGTCCACAGAGAGGAAATGCCTTTTTGAATTCAAACATTGGCTCTGAGTATGCTGGGAGAAACCTTAACAGCAACCATATAGGTATGAGTTGGAATTTGTCTACAAAGACTAGATATATATATTGCAAGTTATCAAAGAAATTATCCAGAAAATAAGGATTCAGAGGATCAGGCTTCAACCAAGGTGACAACTTTAATCCTCCCTAAATAAGAACATTTGTAATCTTGAGGAATCTGTACATGTACCAGGAAGCAGTTGGTCAGAAAGAACAGGAAACACTGCTTGGTTTAAAGTTAAGAAAGGTGTGCATCAGGGCTGTATCCTTTCACCATATCTCTTTAATTTCTATGCTGAGCAGATAATCTGAGAAGCTGTATTTCATGAAAAAGAAAGTGGCATCAGGATGGGAGGAGGACTCAGTAACAACCTGAGTTATGCAGATGACAGAACTCTGCTTGCTGAAAGTGAAGATTTGAAACATTTACCGTTGAAGGTCAAAAAATATAGCCTCCAGTATAGATTGTAGCTCAACATCAAGAAAACAAAATTCCTGAGCCAGGCATGGTGGCACACGCCTGTACTCCCACCGGCCTGGTAGATGGAGGCAGGAGGATCGCAAATTTGAGATCAGAGGCAATCTGTGTAATTTGGAGAGACCCTGTCTCAAAAAAGTAAAAAAAAAAGGGGGGGCTGGAGTTGCAGATCGGTCCACCACTTGCAGAGCATATAAATTCTAGGCCCTTTGTTCAACCCCCAGAAACGAAAAAAAAAAAAAAAAAAAAAAAAAAGAAAAAGAAAGAAAGAAAGAAAGAAAGAAAGAAAGAAAGAAAAGAAACAAAATCCTTAAAGTGAGTCAATGTGCAACTTCATGATAAATGGAGAAGAGATTGAGGTTTTGTCCAAGATTTTACTTTACTTGTTTCTATGGTCAACATCCATGGAAGCAGCAATCAAGAAATCAAAAGATACATTGCTTTGGGAAATAAAGCATTGAAAAATAAAGATGTCACATTGAAGATGAAGGTGCACCTGACTCATGCCATGGTATTTTCAGTTGCATCATATGATTGTGACAGCTGGACATTGAACAAGGGAGACAGAAAAAGAATTGATGCTTTTGAATTATGGTACTGGTGGTGAATATTGAATAAATCATGGACTTTCAAAAGAACCAACAGATCTGTCCTATAAGAAGTGCAACGAGAGTGCTCCTTGGAAGCAAGGATGGCTGCACTGCATCTGACATATTTTGGAAATGCAGTCAAGAGGGACCAATCCCTGGAGAAGGACATCATGTTTGGGAGACTGGTGGGTCAAGGAACAAAAGGAAAGCCCTCTACTAGATGGATTGACACAATGTCTATAACAAGAGGCTTAAACCTAAATAAGATCCTATGCCTGGCATAGAATTAGGGAGTGTTTTGTTCTGCTGTACATAGGGTTGCTGTGAGTAGGAGTGGACTCGACAGTACTTAACAACAAGTATTAGAATCATGTTTTTATTCTGGGTTCTGAAACATGGCTATATGTATATCCCTCCCAAAACATAGTTGTAGTACAGGAGCAAGGCAGGGCAGTGATAAATTAAAGATCTCTGAAGCAAAAATTTTGTTTCCAGAATTCTGAACTTTTGGAAAATTATTGCCAGCTCTGATGTTTAGAACTGACTGTTCTGTGGAGAATGAAGGAGAATGTCTATTCCTTGGTGAGAATATAGTTCAAAGGAAACAGCAGTATTTCCTTCCCTAAAAAACAATGGGAACACTTTTACTTATGAGAGGATTGATGTTTTCAGAAGAAGTAAGCACTGGGTTCTGACATGAGAAGAAAGTAAAAAAAAATAATAATAAAGGAATAAAGTCAGTAAGAACTGATCCTTTCACATGAAATAATTTTTTCTTAAATTCCTTCAAAATATTTATTCTAGATGATTGCTCTAAAAGTTATTTTTTAGAACAGTGCAATCAGTCATGATAGATGTCAATAAAAGTTTTTGCATAATTGATTAATATTTTAGCTAAAATTAGTTTTTTCTCTTCTGCAAAGATATTTTATTCCTTTTTTTAAAAAAAATATTATGCTTATCACACAATAGAAATCTGTTTTCCTTTTGAGATGTAGTTTAGGAATGATTACTAAGAAAGTCTACAAGAATCCCCAAAATGTATCTGAAATTTCAGGTTAAAAGAAATAACTGAAGCTAGATCTGATAAATAATCAATCAGAAGGTTCTCAGTAAATGTCTTTTATATACATTTATATGTGCAGAACATACATGGATGTATAAAATTAAGTTGTGAGCAACTACTATAGGTGCCACAGTGTTTGCCCATTACAAAAACTCTTCTCCTAGTGATATTCATAAATCTTGTTCTCCCAGGCACAAAAACCATGTTTATAACTGTCAGGGGTAGGCACAACCAATCTGTCTCCCACAGTGATTGGTTTAGAAATGCGTTTGACCCTAAGGAGGCATCAGATGTCTCATATAATGCATCTCAGTATGATGCTGGGGGAAATGTTGACTGTGTTTCCTTGGGATTTCTAAACTTTAATCTTATAGATTGGGATGCTCATGAGCCTTGTATCTTGCCACACTAAAGAATCTTATCTTCAGTCACAAAAACAAAGACCATCACACTGACAGAAGCAGAAACGGATGGATGGGAAGAAAAAAATACACAGGTAACTCTGTTTAAGGGCCTAAAATCAGTTCACTTGCTTTTGTGTCTGTTATCTGAGTTGGCTTTCTTACACTAAAAATTATTAAACAACAGAAAGCTGTGGAAACACTATTAGATTGGAGAATTATTAAATCTCTGTTCTGGGCTTAGTTTCCCCAAAGAATGTTATGTCTTTGAATAAATCACTCTGTATCTGTATCCGTCTCATTTTCTACTATGTAATCTCTTAATTTCCCTTTTATTTATAACATTCTCCCTTTTAGTGACATATTTTATTTAGCTTTTATTTTGCTTGCTTGTTTTTTAACTAAAAATTAAATTTAAAAATTATTTACTGTATTTATTTATTTATTTATTTATTTATTTATTGTCCTTAGGATGAACCAAGGGCCTTATGCATACAAAGCAAGCACTGTACTACTGAGCTACATCCCTACCCCTTATTTTGATTTTAAATGTAGAATGTTAACTTAGGGAGAAGAAATTAAAAAAGAAAATTTGTTTTCCCCATAGCACAGTTTTCCAGCAAAGGAATCAGGACTGCCTTGTATGAATATAAAAAATATTATTTGTGGCTATCAATAACATAATATGCCTGCATCTGTACCACTATGGCATCCCATCCTGTCAGATCTCTGAAGCTAAGCAGGTTTGGGCCTCCTTAATACTTGGCTGGGAGACTGCCCAGGAACAGGTGCTGTAGGCTTGTAGAAAACTCAGCAACCCATTCTCAAAAAACAACAACAAAAAAAAAAAAATCAGCCATTGAAAACCCCATGAATAGCAGAGAAGCACTGACAATAGTTGTTTCTCTTGTTGTACATAGGGTTGCTATGAGTTGGATACAGACTCAACGACACCTAACAACAACAGTAACATAATATATAACTCATTTGTATATTCAATATAGTTTAAAGATAATTACTATGAACCAGATCCAGTGTAGCAATAGGAATTCATCAATTATCAGTAGAGACAGGTCTCTCATGAGGCTTAATTTCTAGTACCATTTAACCATGAATACAATAACAAAAAATGAAATTAAACATATTAAAATAAATGCAGCAAACTTAAGAAGTGTAATTGATTTGACAGGGATAGGATATAAAGAAGAACTGCCTACTTTTGCTACATTAGCATAAAATCTTCTACACAAGAGACATCTGTCATGAGATCTGAATGGTATAAGGAAGCAATGATGTGATAATTTTGAGAAGAACTAAAGGAGAAAAAGTCAGGAGTTTCTGAATAATAGAAATCACTGAATCACTGAATCATGAGTTCATCACTCATAAGGATTTGAGGTTCCTTACCTTTGAATATTCTGATTGAATAGGTCTGAAGAAGTTTATTGTTGTTGTATGTAGCAACCTTACGTACAACATACGAAACACTATTGTCAGTGTTTCTTTGCTATTCATAGGATTTTCAATGGCTAATTGGTTTATTTGAGAATGGATTGTCGGGTCCTCTCCTAAGCCTATAGCATCTGGTGTTCCCAAGCCATCTCCCATCCAAGGACTAACCAGACTGACCCTGCTTAACTTCTGAGATCTGTTGGGCTCACATGCCACAGTGGTATGGTTGCAGGCTCCAGAGAGGTAAGAATCATTTATTCTTCATTTTTAGTCTCTTATTTTTTGTTAGAAGAAGGGAAACGGCAAAGGGAAGACCAAGGAGAGATTAAAAATAAATACAAATGGACTAAAAATCACATGTAATTGTTCTAACAAGTTAGAAACAAAGACCACTACAAGAAAAGTTTCTATCTTAAACAGAAAGGGAACCCAAGGACATATAGAAAAATACTATATAGTAAAAGATAGAGAAGACTTGGATGGGAAACTTAGATAGGAAGGGGGGAGGGGGGAAACATAGAGGAGCGTAAGGG
>VMDO01012257.1:0-63010 GCA_007922755.1 Pedetes capensis | reverse complement strand
ACATGCGATTTCTAGTCCATTTATATTGACCTCATTCTTATCTTCCCTCCCCCCCTTTTAATGTGATCTGACCTTTGAGTAGGATTTTTCCTTCTTGTAATTTTGAGTCATCTCTCTCATATGAGTGAGAACATGTGTTGTTTCTCTTTCTGAGCTTGTGTTCGTTCACTTAAAATAATTTTCTCTAATTCCATCCATTTTGCTGCAAATGACCTTATTTCATTTTTCTTGATTGCTGAATAGTATTCCATTGTGTATATATACCATAGTTTTTTTTATCTATTCTTCTGTTGAAGGGCACTTTGGTTGATTCCATATCCTTGCTATTGTGAAAAGCGCTGCATTGAACATGGAGATGCAGGTGTCTCTGTGGTATGATGACTCATCTCCCTTTGGGTAAATTCCCAATAGACACTCAATGAGAATCATATGCAATCATGGATTATACTTTCATTGATTTTTTCTTCCCCCCTTTCTCATGTATGCATATAGTTGCATCTTGTATTTCATGTTTTTCCTCTTCCTCTATACCCCTCTGCATTGTTCCCCTTCCCCTTTCCCCCTTCCCTAACCTCTGCTCCCGACCTGCTGATCTCCTACCCCCTCCTATCAGGTCTACTTTTGTTTTCCATTCTTAGATAAGTATAATTGTTCATTTTTGTATATCTATCTATCTATCTATCTATCTATCCATCCAAACTTTTTCCTTTAAGTTAGATTTAGCTTCCACATATGAGTGAGAACATATGGTATTTTTCTTTTTGAGTCTGGGTTACTTCGCTTAAAATGATATTCTCTAGTTCCATCCATTTTGCTGCAAATGACATGATTTCACTTTTTTATTGCTGAGTAATATTCCATTGTGTGTATATACCACAGTTTTTCGATCTACTCCTCTGTTGATGGACATCTTTGTTGATTCCATACAGTTGCAGCTGTGAAGAGTGCTGTATTAAATATGGAAGTGCAAGTGTCCCTGTTGTATGATGACTTATCTTCCTTTGGGTATATTCCAAAGAGCAGCATAGATTGGTCATATAGTAGTTCTATTCTTAGTTTTCTAAGGTACCTCCATATTGATTTCCAAAGTAGCTGAACTAATTTACTGTTCCACCAGCAATGTAAAAGTGTCTCTTTTTCTCCACTGGCATCCTCACCAGCACTTGTTACTATTTGTTTTGCTAATATTGGCCATTCTTACTAGAGTGAGATGGAATATCAGTGTTCTTTTGATATATATTTCCCTAATTTCTAGGTGTTGGGGAATCTTAGCGTGTACCCCTGAGGCAGAAGCCCATTTGATCCACCTGGAGAGCCAACATCTATCCTCCAGGACATAAGAGCCTCAGGGAGTAGAGAGTGTACCATCAAAAGAGGAGCCCATCTGGTCCACTTGGAGGACTGACCTCTGTCCTCCAGGGCCAGTGACCCTTGCCCTGCATCCTGGTCATTTGCCCCCATTACACCCTATGGGGCAAGATGGCAACCGGTCACCTTTGTTCCACATCCTGGTCTTTCACTCCTATCCCTCCCATCATGTAACCCAAGATGGTCCCTGACCAGCCCAGCCCTGGAGTGACTTCCTCCACTTTGATTGGTCACCCAAACCTCTGTGATTGGTCAGTAAGGGGACACTCTTGATTGGTCTGGCCCATCCTCTAACGACCCATCAAAACTATACAATCTCAAGCCCCCATTTGCATTGCAGTTGGTGGCAGTTGCCCTAGTCACAAGCCCTGCCATGATTGGCCACTCCCTAGTCCACCCCCCTCTTGGAATGTATTTAAACAGGCCACTGGCCACCCCCAGGCCCTTCCTCTTGTGTTCACCTCTTGACTTCACCTGCCACCCTGACCCATCAACTTGGACCATCACTCCCTTCTCCAGATCTCTAATCAACCAGACCTTCTATCAAGGCATCATGTCAAGCTCAGGGGCTCCAAAGAGCTGAAGGCATCCATCAAGACACGAAGTACTCTCCAATTTCTCCCCATGCTTGGGGAGGAGGAGAGTAGAGAAGGCAAGCTTCGAGAGTCAAGGCCAGCACAGACCATTGGCGCTTACAACATCTATAGCATTGTTCCTGCCCTTGTATTCAAGAGCAGCTAAATAAAACCTCGTTTCCTTTTATTATAAGAAGGCTCCTGAGGTCCTTCTTGGTGCCATCAACAAGCTCTCACTTTAACCCCCGAGAGTTCTGAGATCCACCTAGTGTTGAGGCTAGGCTTTGATACCTTACTGGGCCAGAGCTGAACCCCAGCAGCTAGGGCCATTGAGCATTTTTTTTACTGTGTTATTGGCCATTCATATTTCTTTCCTTAGAACTATCTGTTCAGTTCCATTGCCCACTTATTTATTGGGTGGTTATTTTAGTGTTTGATTTCTTAAGTTCTTTGTGTATTCTAGAAATTAGTCCTCTGTCAGATGTGTAGGATGCAAAGATTTTTTCCCATTCTGTAGGCTCTCTCCTTATTGTTTCCTTTGCTGTACCGAAGATTTTTTATTTTATGTAGTCCCATTTGTTGATTCTTGGTGCAGTTTCATGGAAAATTGGAGTCTTGTTAAGGAAGTACTTGTCTATGCCTATGTGTTAGAGTGTATCTCCTATCTTTTCTTTTAGTAGTTTTAAAGTTTCTAGTTTTATGTTGAGTTCTCTGATCCATTTTGAGTTGACTCTCTACAGATTGAGTAAAACAGGTCTATTTTCATTCTTCTGCATGTGGATATCCAATTTCCCAGAACCATTTGTTGAAGAGGCTATCTTTTTCCAGTGTATACTTTAGCCCCCTTGTGAAAGATCAGGTAGCTGTAGTTACATGGGTGTCTTCAATGCTATTCTCTTGACCTTCATGCCTATTTTGTGCCAGTACCAAGCTGTTTTTTCCATTAGGGCGCTGTTATATAGTTTGAAATCAGGTATTATGATACTTGCTGAACCGTTTTTGCTGCTTAAGATTGTTTTTGCTGTAGTCTTTTTTGTTTCCATACTAATTTTAGGATTGTTTTTTCTGTATCTGCCAAGTATGTCATTGGAATTTTGATGGGGATTGCATTGAATTTGTAAATTACTTTTAGTAGTATAGCCATTTTTGCAATACTAATTCTTCTGATCCATGAGCAAAGGTAGTCTTTCCATTTTCTAGTATGTTCTGTGATTTCTTTCTTTAATGTTTTGAAGTTAGCATTGTAGAGTTCTTTAGGGCCTTTAGTAAGATTAATTCCTAAATATTTAATTTTTTGGTTGTGCCTTATGAATGGGATTGTTGTTTTGATTTCATTCTCTTCCCGTTTGCTGTTGGTGTAAAGGAAGGGTACTGATTTTTGAGTGTTAATTTTGTATCCTGCAACTTTGGTGAAGGAGCTAATTAGATCTAAGTGTTTTCTAGTGGAATTTGTAGGATCTTTTAGGTATAGGATCATGTCATCTGCAAATAGTGATAGTTTGAACAGTTCTTTCCCAATTTGTATTCCTTTTGTTTATTTCTCTTGCCTGATTGCTCTGGCTAGGACTTTAATCATGATATTGAATAAGAGGAGAGAGCGTGGACATCCTTATCTTGTTCCTGATCTTAGAGGGAATGCTTTTAATTTTTCCCCATTTAATATGATGTTGAGATAAGTTCCTTGTATGCCCAATTTTGTCAGGACTTTTATCATGAAGGGATGTTGAATTTTGTTGAAGGCCTTCTCAGCATCAGTTGAGATGATCATGTGAGTTCTTACCCAGACCTTTTTAACACAGACTATGGGTTGGTTCACCAATTACCATATTCGTTGTAGTCTGCTTGCACCAGCAATTCAGAACTATTCAGCATGTTTATGAGTGTCTTCTGGTGCCTGGTATTTTGTCCCTTTGCTCTCCAACATATGCTGTCTTTGATATCAATCCCTTCTCCCCCCAGTAGTTCTGTTTCAGGCAGTACAGCCCCTTGGACTGTCACTTAGTTGTATTGCTCCAAGCATGGGGTGGAGGAATTTCCCACCCCTTCTCCTTTGCTTGCTTTTCATTCTGAGGGACTGCTGTTGTCTCAGATCCCCCAGCAAGATTTGAGGCTTGAGAGAGCTGTGGAGTAGTCCTGTGACTAGGATTTCTAGGCACTTTTCACTTGGGTGCAGTGGGGTGCTTACCTTGATGGAGAGACAGAATTCCCCTCCTCCTCCCAGGATGGTTTGCAGGGGACTTGTTTTTTTTTTTTTTTTTTTTTTTTTAAATTTCTGCTGTGTAGTCTTTGTTATTCTGCATGGGTTCATTTGTGGTAACCTTTATTGAATTTTCTAATGAGGTTTATATCTTTCTTGCCTGTGATTAGAGTTTATCCTTTACTGCTGTGGCATTTTTCATTCAGAAAGTTACATGGAGCCTGCTTCTAGTCCTTCATCTTCTCAGAAGTCTTGCATGTGTTTTTGATGTCATAAGTTTTAGCTTTTATTTTTAAACTCCACAATACATTTTGAAAAAAAATCCGAAAGCAATTAAAACCTACAGAAGTATGTTAGCTTGACTTTAGTATAGTACAAGTTTAAGTACTTTATAAAGAACCCCATATCCTTTATAAGTAGGTTACTGACATGGTGCCCTATCATTTCCAGGTATTTCCATGTGTATTTCTACAATATGATAGTACTCACTTACAAAACTATAATGTAATCATTAATATCAGAAAATTAACATGGATACATTGCTACCATCCAATCCTCATATTCCATTCAAGTTCTGCCAGTTTTTTTCATTAGTGCCCTTTATAGCCAAATAATCCAGTTAAGAACCAAACACTGCATTTTGTTAACATGTCTATTTAGTGCCATTCAATTTGCAACAGTTCCTCTGTCTTTCTTTGACTTCCATGACTTTGATACTTGAAGATTACAGTCTAATTATTTTATAAAATATCCCAGAACTTGGGTTGATCTGATGTTTCCTCATGGTTATATTCAGGTTATGACGTTTGGGCAGGAACACCAAAGAAAGAATGCTTTGTTCTTTCATTGCATTCTATCAGGGAACATATGATTTCACTGTGTTTTATTATTGATGGTGTTCTTTTTGTTCATTTGATTAAGATGATGTCTTGTGGACTTTTCCCGTGTAAAGTTATTCATTTTATCTTTGTAGCTATTAAATATCTTATGGAGAGAGACTTTGAATCTATCATCTATCTATCTCTCTAGTCTATAGCTCATGAGGAACTGTATATATATGGACATATGTTGGGGAAAGCTGGACTTGAACCCATGATCCTGTGTTGTGTGTTGCAACTGGGTGCCCCAACACTGCACCCTGCGAGAGACTGAAGCTGGGGAACAGAGCGTCACGCACAGGAGTAAAAAAGAGGGAGGTTTATTTACAGGGATAGGGAAGGGGTAGGTGGAAGAGGCAGGGAAGGGAGATGGGGGAGGAAGGTGCTCTGCTGCAATCCCTGCCACTGGGGCAGGGACTCCTGGGTGTTGTTGCTCATGTGGTCCACAGTCTTCACTGCTTCGGAGGCCCTGAGCGTGACTCTCGGAGGCTTGCCTCTCGAAGCATTCGATCCGTTGTTTGAGGAGGAGAAGGTGAAGATCCGGTGGATGCAGGCAGGCAGGCAGAGGCAAAGATGAAAGCAGGTTGGTTGAAGGATGAAGGCAGGATAAGGGTAGGCTGCAGGCTAGGTGGCTCAGGTGAGTGCAGGGCTCTTGTCCTTATGGGACCAGAGGACAGAGTGAGCTCTTCTTCAGTGGTATTCAGGTAGAGCTGTTGGGCTCTGGGATCAGGGGCTTTTATCCCCTTAAGCCAACTGTCATCCAACTGTCAAGGAATGACAGCTGGCCAATCAGGGAAGAGCTTGTGGGTGGCACAAGGGCAAGGGCTTAACCAATGAGGAGGCAGATGGGGATTAACCAATCAGGCCTTAAGGAAGCCTGAGTTGGCCAGCACCAGCTTGGCTCACTCGATGGGAGTGGGGAAGAGTGAGGTACCCAGATGTGGGGGAAGGGTCAGTTGCCTTGGAGGACAGAGTCAGGTCCTCCAAGAGGGCTAGGCAGGCCCCAGGGATCTGCCATGTTTGGGTACTCTCTATCCCCCTGGGAAATCCAGAACAGACATACATACACATATGGTCTCATCAGCTATAGATTTAGTAAACCATGGAAGACATTTTGTGGTCTCATCAGACTTCTCATAATCATCAAATTTCTCATTCATTCAGTCATCACTATGGACGTGTAGCTTCCTACTTTATGCAATTGGTTTTAATCTATTATTGTGATGATCAAATTTAACTAGAGGGATACTTTTGAAGCTGTCTTCTGTGTTCTTGTAACATTTCCCCATCATTTCAGCAATTCTTTATTTTTAGGGATAAAAAGAAATTCCAAGCTTATTTTACTCTGTATCAGCCCTTAGAATTAGCCTTTTCTGCAAAGTCTTAGTTCCTATGGTATTTAGAAACCAAGATCTGGCTGTTAGGTATACTCATTGTTATCAGAATTTTGATACTTCCAGGCCCTCTCAGTGGATTAGCAGTGAGAACTCTTGTTCCTGTTTTCCTTAATATAATTCTTCTAAGTGGTGGCATGCATTTATAATCTCAGCACTTGGGAAGCTGAGGTAGGAGGATCTACATTGTGAGTTCCAGAACATCTGAGAGAGAGAGAGAGAGAGAGAGAGAGAGAGAGAGAGAGAGAGAGAGAGGAGAGAGAGAGCGTGCCAAAAAATGTATACACATTTTAAAATATGTTATTTATATATTACTTTTTGAAGTTGTATTGAATTACCATTGTTGTTGTTAGGTGCTGCTGAGTTGGTGTCCAATTCATAGTGACCCTATGTACAATAGGCAGAACACTATTGTCAGTGCTTCTCTGCTATTCATAGGGTTTTCAATGGCTAATTGTTTTTGGGGAGTGGGCTGTTGGGTCCTTCTCCCAAGCCTACAGTACCTGGTATTCCTCTTCCTTCATGAGCACTCAACTCCATTTTCTTCCTCTAAGGCCCATGACACTCCTAGAAGCTCTGCTTAGCTCCTTAGAATCTCAGCCACTGTTTTTTTTAACATCATTTTCTTTTTAGATTCTTAATCTTTCATTCACAGATTTCAAATTGGCAAATTGTATAAAAAGCAAGAATGCAATAAGATATCTGGCTCATCTCCCTCTTGCTCTAGGTTTTCCTTCTGTCCAGTGTCTTGGCCTGTTAATTCCTTGCCACCTTGGTGACCTTACAGTGTGATCCAACAAAATTTTTATGTGTTGTTCACCTTTTTTTTTTTTTTTTTTTTTGGTACTAGGGGTTGAACCCAGGGCCTCGCGCTTGCATGCTTTGCAAGTATTGGACCACTAAACTGCATCCCCAGCCAATTTTTTTTTTTAGTTTTTGAGACAGGGTCTTGCTAAATTACACAGACTGCCTCTGGTCTTAAACTTGGGATCCTCCTGCCTCTGCCTCCTGAGTTGCTGGGATTACAGGAATGCGCCACTGCACCTGGCCCAGCTTTTTTTTTTTTTTCAAGACAGAGTTTTCCTATGTAGCTCAGGTTGGCCTGGAACTTGTGATATAGACTGGGTTGTCCTGGAACTCATGATCCTCCTTGCCTCAGCCACTTGAGTGCTGGGATTACAGTTGTGTGCCACCACACCTACCTACTCAGTTTTTATCGTTATTCTCCGTGGGATAGTGAATCAGAAATAAGTCCGCCAATGACAGAAGAATAGATTGTTTTATGATCAAAAAACATCACTGTGGCGATTGTGTGTAAAGTTTAAAGGAGACAAGGATGGAAATAAGGAAGTAGGAGTCTTGTTAAGATGATGACTTGGACAAGGGTGAAAATAGAGAGTGAAGTGGGTATAGATTGAGGGGTAGGGGTGAGGAGAGGTGGAGGGAAGCATAGGACACTAATGGTTTGATTTTGCAAAATAGGCAGTTAGGAGATACTATCTTTGGTTGATCAAACTGAAAACACCAGTTTATGCATGTCATTTAAAGAGGAAAAGATAACCATTAGAGGAAATAAAAATAACATTATAATTATATTGGCAAGGGAAGATAGGAGGTAGGAACGGTGAACATGAGCTTAATCACCATCTCTCATAGCTTTATTTAATGGATAATGTTAAACATACACACTGTATATATGAACTGAATTATTACTCTGAACTCCATAGATATATATAATTAGAATATTAACTAATAAAATTAATTTTAAAAACATACAAAGGGGAAAATTTGAGGAATTTTTAAGGAGGTAAAATTTTCAGGACTTGATTGATTTAATATAGTGAATAAAAGAGAGGGAAGAGACAAAGATGATCTGCAGGTTTCTAGCTTGAGCGATTGTGTGGTATCGCAACCGAGGTAAAGAATATGGGATAGAATCTGGTTCAATAGGGAAGATGATGTGATTATTAATTTTATGCACTAACTTCACTGGGAGATAGGGGGTTCACATATTTTGCTAAACCATCAGCACTTTTCTGCCAGAGGTTAACAGTTGAAATAGATTAGAGTAAAACAGATTGAGTAAAACATTGCCATCCTCAATGAGAGTGGGACTCTTCCAATCTTTTGGAGGCCTTAATAGAACAAAAGATAGGGTAAGGCAGAATTTATTTTCCTCTGCTTGTTTTTAAGCTGAGACATTGGTCTCCTGTACTCAGGCAGGAATTTACACTATTGGTTTTCCTGCTTCTCAGGCTTTTGGATTTAGACTGGAATTATACTACTGGCTCTCTTGGGTCTCCAGCTTGTAGATGGCACATCATGGGACTACTTAGTTTCCATAATTGTGTGAGTCAATTCCTTATGATAAATATTTATGATAAATATATATATATTTCTTCTAGAGAATCCTGCAGGACTTTGACTAATACAGGTGATAAGATCAGTTGTAATTGTATGTGAGACATTGTAGTGGAAATGTATAGTATACACAAAGTAGGCAAAGTTCTAGGATCAAATATGTATTTGAACATATGAATTGAGGTTGAAATCATGAAAGTGTTTGAACTTGTTTGAGATTCCCCTCTATTGTTATAGGAGAAAAGAGAGAAAGAATAGTTATAGATACATGTAGGTAGGTTAATTTGGTGGTTGGAATGTGGACTTCATATTTTCTATATGCATCGTGTATGTTGTGTTTGTTCATAATAAAGTCAATTATTTAGTAATGTGCTTACAACTAACTCCTTAGTATGGTTCAGTCACTCTTGAGTAATTAAAAAAACTGTTTATCTAAAGTTCTGAGTTGAAAGAACCCATGCTGGTGTTGTTATCAAAAAATATCTTTACTTGGGAGACCTCCCCGATAACACAGTCACTATCTTGGTACATAGTGTGGGCAGGTGAGATGAACCCTAACCCTTCTCGGATGCAGTCTGAATAAGGCCTGTGTTTTTCTGGTGGCACTATGCATATTTTTTGTCATGCATTCATTTGTAACCCTGAGCAACCACTCTTTCCACAAATGCCTTGATATAAATTGCCTTCATACTCTAATAGAACTTGGAAATGTTGATATGTACAAACTATGGTATCCTGATGTTTCCATAGTAACTAATGCATACCAAGGGAGAAAAGATGGAGAATAAATGAGAATCGCATTTTAACAAAATAAGTGAAGATCAAAGAGGCTTTAGACATGCGATTACCTCTTGTTTAGGAATATGAAGATATTCATCTCCTTAATAATGGAGTTATAAAAGTTGTTACAATGAAACTTGTCAGCAACCATTTATATTCCATTTTGCTCTATAATCATCACCATCAAAAGCGTTTAAATGCTTCTCTGCCCAACAGTACTGTAGAGAGTGAGTTAAATGGACATAGTTGGCATTTTCCTGTGAGCTTGGAATCAGGATGGACGAGATTGGACAGTGTCCATATTCAGTTGGTCAGGTAGAGCTTTGGCCCAGTGTATATGATGAAGAGTGGGGAATCAAAGAAGACTACTCAGTCCAGTGGAATTTGTTTGATTTGGCACAAGACTTTTCTAGTATCTCATCACTGCTTTGGCTAAAGTCTGTGAGTATAGGGTGCTGCTGCTGCTGCTTTTCTGTTCTACCAGATGATATCCACTATTCCTTCCTAAAACGCCTTCTTCCTCCTTCCACAAATGCATTCTATACACCATTCTCGCCAGCTATGAACAACCTACTCAATTCTCTCGGCCAGTTCTAAACGTTTGTATATATGTAGATACATACATGCTTCTGACAATAAGATAATACACTAATTTACTAAAAAATGAAAAAATTATGTTTTATTATTAAAACAGTTGTTATGGGCTAAGTTGTGGTCCTTCCATTCATATGTTTAAGTCCTAGCTCCCAATGTGACCACATTTGGAGATAGGGCCTATGAGGAAGTAATTAAGGTTATTTGAAGTTATAAGCATGGGGCCTTAATCTGTTAGAAGCCTAAGAAGAGGAAGAGACACAGGAGAGATCTTTCTTTCAGAGCACCAAAAAGAAAAAGCCATGTGAGGACTCAGCAAGCAAGCCAGGGAGAGAGTTCTCTCCAGGAACTGAAATGGCCAGCACCTTAACCTGATACTACTAGCTTCCAGAACAGCGAGAAGATAGATTATAGTCGGTCAAGCCACCCAGTCTATGGCAGCCTGAGTTAACTAACATACTACTGTACATGTACAGCCAAGTAAGCTGTTGTCAGAAACAGAATTTGTTGTTGAAACAGAATTTGTAAGGGTGAAAAGATGACTATTCTTAAAATTTTTATTGTTTTGTAGGTGCTAGGGATTGAATTCCGGGCTTTGCACATGCTAAGCAAGGGATTTACCACTGAGCTATAGCCCTAGCTATGATTTTTTTGTTTTGTTGTGTTCTGTTGTGTTGTGTTTTGTGGTGCCGGGGATCAAACACAGGGCCTTGTACATGCTAGGCAAGTGGCCTAACACTGAGCTATATGCACAACCCAAGAGATGACTTTTTGATTTTAGAATAACTTTAGATTAAATTTCCACCAACAAATGTAATAACTTTTGGCATATCGGTTTAACCCAGAACAGAAACACAAAAAGCAGAGGGACAGAAAGGATACTGACTAAGTTTGATAGTATCCTGGCTGGGATTCAGCTTTGTCTGATGCCTTCCCATTCAGATAAGGGGGGTTAAGAAGTATATCCTTTTGAAAAAACAATCACATTACTTTTGAATATTAGTTTCTAGCTTAGCTTCTGTTCAAATGAGTTCAAGATTGGAAGTAAGATATAATGGGAGGTACCAGTAGGGTATGAAAATTAATATCTTAGAGTTGCCTGGAAAAGGTACATTCTAATGAGGACCATTCATCTTAAGTTAGACATCCTCAAGTTCAGGAAGGTCCTAGAGGTCAGATGAAGGAGGTGTGTATCCTCATATTATAGGTTCTGTTTGGACAAGGAAAATTTCCATTTTTTTAAAAAAAAATTATGTCATTCAGTGTTACAGTTACTGGAGAAGGGTGGAAGAGGAAACTTTAACTTTAATTCATTTTTAACTGATACAGCAAAACAAAAGTTGTACATTGCTGGTGTTGTTAGGTGCTGTCAAGTTGGGTCTGACTCATAGTGACACTATGTACAACAGAACGAAGTAGTACTCAACACTGTGCCAGGCCCAGCACTATGTCAGTGCTTCTCTGCTTTTCATAGGGTTTTTGATGGCTGATTATTTTGGGAGTGGGCTGCTGTGTCCTTCTACCATTTTTGTGGTGCTGAGGATTGAACTCAAGGCCTCAGAGAGTGCAGAGTATTAATTTGGTAACATAAAGTTATGATACACGTATATATTATATAATGTTTAAATCAGGTTAAATTTGTTTTTTTAAAAATATTTATCATTTATGGCAAAATTTTTCAGAATACTTCCTTCTAACTTTTTGAAATGTACAGCTCATTATTTCTTAATAAATCATTCTTTTGCCTCAAGAGATTTGGTCTCTATCCAAATTAAAACAAGACAGTGAATTATTTATTCTTGGATATTTCTGGATAGAGTCATCTTCTCTCTCTATCCCTCCCTCCCTCCTTCTCTTTCTCTGTCTCTCTTTTTCTATGAGACAGGGCCTCACTATGTAGCCCAGGCTGGCCTTAAAGTCTTGATCCTCCTGCCTCTGCCGCCTGTGTGGTAGGATTACAGGCATGTACCACCTTGCCCAGCCTAGAATGGTCTTCTCTTGTCATTTAGAACACAGAATGCTTAGAATTCCTGGACGATTAATTATATATCATGCATTAGAGTATAATTAAAATTTTTGTCATTGCGTTTTTTTCAGACCTCCAATTATTCTTAAAATTGATGCTTCAGTGATATATATGGACATCATAGTTTAGGCCAATTTTCTTCTGTTCATTTCTATATAATTTAAAGAAAATCTTATCAGTGAGGAACATATTATTCAGACATTAATTTCTTTTCAGCTTTTTTCTCAATGTGGGATTCAGAGTCTAACAGATTGCCAAAATGTATGTTTAAAACTTCTTATAAGAAATATGATAATTTTGCCCGGCACGGTGGTGCATGCCTGTAATTCCAGTGGCTCAGGGGGCAGAGACAGGAGGGTTGCAAGTTTGAGACCAGAGGCAGTCTGCATAATTTGGTGAGGCTCTGTCTCAAAAAGTAAAAAAATGGGCTGGAGGTGCAGCTCAGTGGTCCAGCACTTGCAAAGCATGCAAGCGCAAAGCCCTGGGTTCAACCCCCAGTACCATAAAAAAAAAAAAAAAAAAAAGAAAGAAAGAAAAAAAGAAAAGAAAAACAAAGAAATATGATAATTTTATATTTTCTTTTGTTTTTTAAGAGACAAGCTCTCATTACATTGCCCAGGTTAGCCTTGAACTCACACTCCTCTGGCCTCAGCCTACTGAGTCTTGGGATTACAGGCATGCACATTGCACTATTCCAGAAATTCAATTATTTTATTTCCAACTGTAGCTGGATAGAGATTTAATTTATAACCAAATACTGTAGTTTTATACAATATAATATTTTTACAATGATAATGTATGAACATGGAGCAAAATTCTTAAGTTATTAAATGATATACACTGAAAATCAGGTCTCTCTCTCTTCCTCACCTCCAAGTTCTGCAATTTTTCTCTCTGAAGCCAACCACTGTTATGGGTTGCATGTGTTTCCTTCTACAGATATTCCATAGTGCATTGATTCAGGAACAGGATACTTTCTCTTCCCTAGCAAGCTCTCCCCCACGTCTGTCAGCCTGTCGTGCTGTGGAGCCTTGTGTATCACTGTGATGCTGAAAGCCATGCCACTGGTATTTCACATACCAGCAGAGCCACCCATGGTGTAAAGGTTTCAGCTGAGCTTCCAGACTAAGACAGACTAGGGAGAAGGACCCGGCAACCCACTCCCAAAACAATTAGCCATTGGAAACCCTATGAGTAGCATAGAAGCACTGTCAAATGTAGTGCCAGAAAATGAGCCCCCAGGCTGGAAAGCATTCAAGAAACAACTGGGGAAGAGTTGCCTCCTCATAGTACAGTAGACTTTAATGATAGGAATGGAGTAAAGCCCCTGGGACCTCTGGTCGCTGGCTGATGTGACATGACTGAAAATGAGAAGAAACACAGTGGCTGCTACATTGGGCTCCAGCATAAAAAGAGAGTATGCATGGCACACTGTTGGATAGTGTTTCCTTCTGGTGCACATAGGGTCTCTATGAGTCAGATCCAACTTGATGTCACCTAACAAAAAAAGCAAGCTCTCAGTACCTGGCAGTGTAGGCAAAAATAAATGTTCTTAGTAGGAGTATGAAACAATGACTACCCTTGTACTTTCTCAGCTCCCTTTGTTGAAAACCACATTCCCAGAGCATGTTACCAGACATTTGTCTGAACTACTTCCAGCTGGACAAAACACCAACACAAACACATTTATCATGAACACACAGGAGTCGGTACACCCAACACCAAATATTTAATATCTACTTAGTGTGTAAGTGAAAACGTAGATGCTTTTGGTAGGTTGTTGAGCAAGGAAAGGGTTGTGATTTTAGGCAATATGGAGTCAATGAGAAATCGTTCACTTTTTTCCAAGGAGTTGGAAAAGATTTCGTCAAGGAGGTACTGTGTAAATGACGGAAGGGTGTCCCTCAGATCAATGATGCACAGAAGGCTTTCCACCATGAGTTATGGTCTAGGAGAAATCATAGAATTGGGATTCACAATAAAACAAAGTAGGTAGTGTTCAGTGTTGATTCATGAAGAGCAAAGAGGATGAATTTGATTGGCAGGAAGAGGTAGTGAAACGAGAGTGAGGTAATAGGAGATGAGTGGCGCATTTGTGGATAGTGAAGGCTTGTAAAAGGATCTGTGGACAGAAGTCAGTCACTCTATATTTATTATACCTCCTATATTCCTAGCACTGTCATTGGAATTGTCATTCAGTTCAGAATTTTTCTGTAACTGAGACATCAAAGAATGGATTGTGTGTTAGAGTGATGGGTTTTCTATATTGTTTTCTCCCAGGTTGATTCTATTTACTAAATAGCCATGACTCTCCTTAATAAATTGTTATGGATCTATCATCTACACATTTATGTAAAACTGAGTTCCTCTGGTCCACCCCTACTGACAGCCTTGGTTGAATAATGCTTTGTTGCACAGAGATGTCCCATGCATTGTTAAGATGTTTAACAGTGTCCCTGATGTCAGTAGCATAGCCTGGAGTTGTGACAACCAAAAATGTCTCTAGAAATTGGTAATGCCTCCTGGAGAAGGGTAAAATTGCCCTCATGGAGAACCATTATCATAAAGGTTCATGAACATTTTTTTTGTCATCGTTTTTTGAGACAGAGTCTCATTATGTAGCCCAGGCTGGTCTCAAACTCATGATCCTCCTGCCTCAGCCTCCTGAGTGCTGGGATTATAGGAATACACCACCACGCCTGGCTGAATCTTTCTTTTTTGTTCTGTAAAAATTCATTTTTATTTTATTTTATTTTTATTTAAAAAATTCTTTTTTGTTTTTTTCAAGACAGGGTCTCACTATGTAGCCCAGACTGACCTTGAAGTCAAGGTCCTCCTGCCTCAGGTTCCTGAGTGCTTGGATTATAGGCATGCAGCATTATGCCCAGTTTCCTTTGAAAAATTAACATTAACAAATGTTTACCAAAATAATGCATTCATGTGCGTATAATAGTGCCAAAGGATTTATTTATAATGAAAAGCAACTAACTCTTGATTCATCCCTCCCCACCTGTAGCCTCATTCTGTAAAGGTTACCACTTTTAACTGTTTCCAGTTTGGATTTTTCTATTTTTTTTAATAATAGGGAGTGTAGTAAAGGTTTATAAAGGGTAGTACACCTTTAAGGACTAATCACAGGGGAAACTGAGACACCTGGAAAATCTCAGGTTGATCTGCAAGGGAACTTGGAAAAAGTTGTGTTCCCTGGATGAATCGGCATTAGGATGCTTCTTTCTTTCTTTCTTTTGCAGTACTGGGAGTTGAACCTAGGGCCTCACGCTTCCATGCTTTGCAAGTGCTGGACCACTGAGCTGCGCCTTCAGTCCATTTTAGTTTTTGAGACAGGGTATCGCTAAATTACCCAGACTGCCTCTGGTCTCGAACTTGCAATCCTCCTACCTCTGCCTCCCGAGTCGCTGGGATTACAGGCGTGTGCCACTGCACACAGCTGACATTAGGATGCTTTTGTTCCCCAGGGGAAGCTAAGAAGCCAGAGAGAACAGGAGAGTTAAGCAGGCTTTTAGAAGAACGGGTGTCTGAATAGACAGAGAAGATGGTGAGCCCAAGAGCCAAGAGAGGTGCACATGGTTGCTGGAGAGAGAAGAGCTAGGAGTGGAGAGGAAGAGAGAGGGAGAGAGGGGAGTGCAGAAGAGCTGGTTTGGATTTTTCTAATGGTTCCTGCCATTTCCATTCACCTGTGCTGTGGTTTGGGTGTGGTTTGTCTCCCAAAAGTTTATGTGCTGGGAGCTTTGTCCCTAGTGTGGTGGTGTTGAGGTGGTGGAACCTTTAAGAGGTGTGGCCTAGTGGGAGGTGATTAGGTCATTAGGGCCACCACACTTGGAAGAGATTAATATGGTTCTCAAAGATGCTAGTTAGTTCTTGTAAGAGTGGCTTGTTACAGAAAGAGGGAGTCTGGGCGGGCAGATGGTGCATGCCTGTAATCCCAGGGACTGACGGGAGGCAGAGGCAGGAGGGTTGAAAGTTGAAGCCAGAGGCAATCTGCATAATTTAGCAAGACCTTGTCTCAAGATAAAACATAAACAGGGGTTGGAGGTGAAACTCAGTGGTAGAGCACTTGCAAAGTATGTGTGAGGCCCTGGATTCAGTCCTTCCCCATCACACACAAAAATAAAGATAAAAAGTGAAAGAGAGAGCCTGGCCCCTGAATCTCTCAAACTTTCTATCTTGCCATGTATTCTTGCTCTCTCACTTTTGTGCCCACTGTGATGCCATCTGCCACATTGTGATGTAGCCAGAAGCCCCTCACCAGAGCCTGTCAGATACTGGTACTGTGCTCTTGCATATCCAGAACTCTGAGCTAAATAAATCTCTTTTCTTTATAAAAACACCCAGACTTGGATATTTTATTATAGCAATAGAAAATTAATACAATCAGATTAACAATTCATTTAAACAAAATATTTATTGAGCACTGTGTTTGTTTGCTAGGGCTGCCATAAGAAAATCTCAAAGACCAGGTCCTTAAATGACAGAAATTTATTTTTTCGCATTTCTGGAGCCTGAAAGCTCAAGCTCAAGATGGCAGCAGGGTTTATTTCCTGTGAGGGCCATAGGGAAGGATCTGTTTCAGACCTCTCTCCTTGGCTTGTAGATGGCTGCTGTCTTGCAGCCTCTTCATATGGTTGTCTCTCTATGCATGTGTATCCCTAGTATTTCTTCCTTTTTTTCCTCGTCTCTTTTTTTTTTTTTTTGAGTCAGGGTCTTGTACCACTACACCCAGCTATCTGCCTCCTCTGCTGACGACAGTAGTTGTATTGGACTATGGATCCACCTCAATTGCTTCATTTTTATTTAATCATTTCAATAAAGACATCTCCAAATACAGTTACATTCTGAGGTACTGGAGTTTGGGAGTTCAACATCTGATGCAAATTAGCCCATAACAAGTACTTCCTGTGTGCAAGTCACTGTTTTAAGTACTGCAAATAAAGCAGTGAACCAAACAGATGAAAAGCCCTGCTCTTATTGAATTTACATTCTAGCAGGGAAAAGCAACAACAAAAAAGGTAAATAATTAAAATCTATAGCATATTAAAATACAGTAAATGCCATAGAGAAGGAGCAGATAAAGGAAATAGGTATTTCTTGGGCAGGGGCTGCAATTTCAGATATGGTATCCAGGGAAAACGTTTCTGAGAAGTAAAAATTTGAGTGAGAACCTAAAGGAGTTGATAGAACAAGCCATGCTGATATCTGGGGAAAGAAAGTTTTAGGCAAAAATAATAGCTGATGCAAAGGTCCTGAGGTAGGAACATGTTCAGTTTGTTCAAGGGACAAAGAGCAAGGAGGCCACTGAGGCTGGTGTGAAATGAGCAAGGAGAGTAGCAGGAAATGTAGGAGTGGGGGATGGTGAGGCAGATGATTGTGTAAAGCTTATGGAGCCATTGTAATGACTTTGGTTTTTGTTCTAAGTGAGTTGGGAAGCCATTGGGTAAGCCATGGGTGACAAAATCCGAGGTAAGTTTTTTTTAAATCTCTCTAGCTGCTGTGTTAATAGACCAAAAGAAAGCAAGGATAGAAGCAGAGAAACTAGTAAGAGGAATATTGCAATAATCCATTTTATCTAAATCAATCATTGGTTTACTAACTCTACACATCATCTATTGACTGCCTGCTCTGACAGATGGGGATTTAGCTCACTTACTGTAGCACCACCCTTGCTTCCTCCTAATACATCACTATTTTTAGTTCCTCTGTTTATCTCCCCTCCCCCCTACAACCACTCTGATGTGCATCAGTTTGTTTGGACATCTTTCCGGTTATCTTTGTGCCTTTATGTAAGACACATAAACATCTATTTCTTGTTCATTTATAGAGAGTATCTCTGGATTCTGGGCTGGGATTTAGCTCAGTTGGTACAGCGCTGCGCTGCAGTCTCTGAGGTCCTGAGTTCAATTCCCAGCACCGCAAAAATGGGAGAAGGACCTGGCAATCCACTTCCGAGGCAATCCCTAAACAGTCAGCCATTGAAAACCCTATGAGGGTCGCTATGAGACGGATACCGACTCAACAGCACCTAACAACAACAACAACATCTCTGGATTCTATAGTTCCTAAAATTAGAATATTAGAGCCTCTACACATTCTTCCACCTCCACTAATTTTACTTCCTAACTTGTGTATACTGTGCTTTTACATTGTTTATTAACTTTATACTTTATAATCATAATTAAGTTTTCTGCTTTTTTCTTTAGATTGGATTCCAAAAGTTGAAAACTAATAAAGATAGTGTTTACCTTATTATGAGTATATAATTTTTTTCACTATAAAGCCAAAGATTTTACCCTTATTACATTTTCTTCTTTATAGTTCCAGTGTCACAACCTCCATCAATTATTCTATATCATTTCATATTCTGGTTGCCTTAATTATTGGAAAATGGCCTTTTTTTTTTTTTTGCTGTGGAAGACTGAATATTTGCCTTCTTTACCGTATCTCTATTATCTTCCAGCTTATTTTTCATTTTGTTTATTGCTCAGAATAAATTCAATTATGGAAACCCATATTCTATGTTAATTTGAAACAATTCTTCATATTTGATCCATGAACTTCATCTATAGCTTTTGTTTTTCCTGAGATTTCTTTATTGCCCCCAATTTTCTTTATTTTTTGTATTCTGTGCCCTTATTGTATTTTCAATATCCCTAGCTCTTAATCACACCATTGCTTTTGCTGACTTCTCTTTTTCTTAGAATCCTCCTTCTATGTTCTTTATCACCTTTTCTGGACTGATCAGCTCCTTAGTTGACCTTGGTCCCTGTGTGTTCAGTTAACATCCTACTTTCTAATTTCCACCTTCCAGAAATGTGTGAAATACATTTTCATCTCATAGTCTTCATTTCTTCTTTATTGTGGGATTATACCTTTACAGTCCCCATCCTATAATTCTAATGGTGTCTCAGGAGGAAGAAGAGAGAAATGTATGGAGTCATTCTGCCATTTTGAACGAGAGCAATACAGTCTTATAATAATGATCCTTATTGTTAAGCCCTAAAATTAATACATGCCCCTTGTAACTAATCCCGACATTAAAGAAGTCTATAAAATAAGATTTAAAGGTTTTCCCATGGTCTCCATTCCCTAAAGGTAACCCTTATTGGTAAATATCCTTCTAGATTCTTAAAGTATACATATATAAAATCAAACATATTCACACTCAATTTATTTTTAGTTTAGAGAAATTGGATCTTATTTAAACTTAATGCATATTGGGGCTTGCATGTTTGTGCAGAGATAATCAATTTTCTTTTCTTTTCTTTTTTTTTTTTTTTTTTTGTGGTACTGGGGGTTGAACCCAAGGCCTCACGCTTGCATGGTCTGCAAGTGCTGGACCACTGAGCTGCACCCTCAGCCCATTTATTTTTTCACTTTTTGAGACAGGGTCTCACTAAGTAACACAGACTTCTTCTGGTCTTGAACTTGTGATCCTCCTGCCTCCACCTCCTGAGCTGCTGGGATTGATTACAGGCATGCGCCACTGTGCCCAGCCTGAGAGTCAATTTTCTAAGAAAATAGTTTTCATGTAAATTTTTATTGAAATATACACACATGCAGAAAATAGGTGGTCTACTCTTTTCTATGTGTATTACTAATCTCATTATCATTACTACTTTTTTGAGATGAGGCCCTACTATTTTTCCCAGGCTAGTCTTGAATTTGTGATCGTCCTGCCTCAGCCTCCTGAGTATATGGGTAATCTCATTATTTTTGATAGCTGCATAGTACTCCATAATAATTAATGGGCTTTTTGTTTACTGATTTTTGGAATTAAAAACAACACTCTAGTAACCATCTTTGAGCATATCTCTTTGAACATTTGTATTAATATTTCTAAGGAGAAGTAGGATTGTTGAGTCAAGGGTTATGTAATAAAAAAATGTTAAAAGATACTGTCAAAAATCCCTACCAAAGGGTCTTTATAAATTTTTTTAGCCAACTTAACTCTTATAATAGCATTTGACAGGGTACAAGTGGTTTTTTTCTTTGCAGTGCTAGAAATGGAACCCAGAGCCTCATTCATGGTAGGCAAGGGTTTTACCATGGAGCTACACCCCTGGCCTAAGAAAATACAACCTTTTGAGGCGAGTTCTCCTTAAGAGATTGGAGACTCTGCTATGTATACTTGAGAATTTGACTCTGCACTATTTTGTATTTATCTTTAATGACTGCACAGGTGCTAGACTTTTCTCCTTTGAATATTTTAAGTTCCTTGGAGGCTGAGAGTATGTCATATACTTCTTTGGTATTTCCCATGGTACCTAGTGCAGGCTAGGCAAAGTGTGGGTGTTTAATACATACTTGATGATTGACTGATTAAACGAGTTCATATTTTGGGGCTGCACAACTTTTTGAGGTAATCTCCTGGAATGAGAGGTCCAGGCAAAGTCAGAGACCAGGGATGTGCCAAGTCAGTATTATATGCTCTTCATTTGAACATCAATTTTAGACCATAATCTGGAAACCTTCTCTGCATAAAGCACCTAGCACAATCCCTGGTTCAAGGGAGGTCCTCAATAAATGATCTCTATTGCTATTGTTGCCTGCAGCCATAGCCCTATGATATCTGATCCTGTCAGATCTTGGAAGCAAAGCAGGGTCAGGCCTGGTTAGTACTTGGATGGGAGACCTCCAGGGAATACCAGGTACTGTAGGCTTGGGAGACGGACCCGGCAGCCCACTCCCAAATATCAATCCGCCATTGAAAATCCTATGAACAGCAGAGAAGCACTGACAATAGTGTTTCGCCTGTTGTACGCGGGGTTGCTGAGAGTCGTATACTGACTCAACAGCACCTAACAGCACCAACGACAACAACAAATTGCTATTGTTAAGCCACTGAAAATCCTATGAATAGTAGCAAAGCACTAACAATAATGTTTCACCTGTTGTACTTAGGGCCGCCATGAGTTGGATGCCAACTCAGCGGCACCTAACAACAACAACAACAATTGCTATTGTTATAATTCTTGTTTAATGAGAGGATAGTCTTAGAGGTAGTGTTGAGAGTTCAAGAGTAGCACCTAAAACTGTTCCAAGTGGAATCATAAATCCATAGTTTAGAGATGAAATCAAATGTGGAACAGTGGAAGCAGCCAGGAGTCAGCGGCAGAAACAAGGGCTCAGTTTCTGGAGGTCAGAGGTTCGCTGGCATTGTGATGAGAACTTTCTCTGCCACCCTAGGCAGCTTTTCTTGGCGTTTTGTGTGTTTGGCTTTCATGTGCAGGCAACTTAAAGGTGACGATTATGCTCAGAGAGGAGCCAATAATCCCAGCATACTGCTGTGAACACAGGGTGTACTTAATGAAAGCAGTTCTGTTTATCTCTCACCTGTTGAAACAGAGTATGGCAGGAATGTTGAGAGTTCATTGAAAAGATGGTGCTAAAGAGCAGCCATTCAACTAGAAAAAGATTGTTGTCCAAGCTTTTCCCAATCAGGGAGTGAAGTGAGAGATCAAGCTACTCAGGTAAGGATTAAACTCAGCGATGAATGGAAACATGGTGGCAAATGGATGACATGGGCTCTATAAAGTGAAGAATGAGTCTCTTTCTTCTTATCTCTTTATCCCCAGGCAGCAGGGTGGGTGAAAGAATGAGGTGGGAGATGGCAGTTGCATAGATGCTACTGTAATATTCAGCACTAATTGTGTTTCTTCTACACACCAGGCATTTACATTATCTCTAATCCCCTTTATAACTCTATGAAACAGGTACAGTAGTCTGTTGGTATCCACGGTGGGCTGGTTCCAGGACTCCCACAGATACGGAAGTCCATGGATGTGCGTAAGTCCCTCATGTAAAATGGAGTAGTATTTGCACAAAAGCCATGCCCATCCTCGTATGTACTTTAAATCATCTCTAGATTACTTACAATGCTGAACACATGCAAATTCTATGTAAATAGTTGGCATACTGCATTGTTTGGGGAATAATGACAAGAAAAATGCCTGCACATGTTCAGTACAGGTGAAAAATTTTCCCGAGTATTTTTGATCTGCAGTTGGTTGATACAAATGGCCATCTGCACTAGCTTTATTTTGCACGTGAGAAAATAGGCTCAGAATGGATAAACTGCTTGCCAGTGTTTACATAAGGTATTAAGTAGCAGAGCTGAGATTTGAATATAGGCTTCTCTGGCCATAAGATTTAGGCTCACTCCTTTCTCTTTTGCTTGCTTGCTTGCTTGCTTGCTTGCTTGCTTGCTAGGTAGTTGAACCCAGGTCCTCACACATGCTGGGCAAATGCTCCATCACAGAGATGCACCCCAGCCACTTTTTCTACTTTTTTATTTTGAGATAGGGTCTCGCTAAGTTACACAGGCTGCCTCTAGTCTCTAACTCGATTTCTTCCTGCCTCAGTTTCCCAAATGAATGGGATTACAGGCATGCCCCAGCACCTGGCAATTTAGGGTCTTTCTATGCTGCATCCCGCCCTACCTCTTCTGTGTTAGCGACAGCATCCCAGGCTTCAGAAACAGATGTCGTTTAATACTGGCTGGTCATGTGTGGGCAGGGCATTTCCTGGTTTCTTTGCTTATCAATTCATTCTACAAATGTATACTTTATTTATGGTCAGAAAGCAGGGAGAGGAGCGCAAGCCAGGTAGGTGGGGTGGGAAGGGGTGTGTATGTGGGGAGGAAGGCAAGGGGACATGGGAAGTTTGAGGCTAGAGAAAATAGAGAAAAAAGGGATCATCATGAACTCAAGTGCAGGGTTGTTGTTGTTGTTGTTAGGTGCCATCGAGTCGAGTCCGACTCACAGCAACCCCCATAGGATTTTCAATGGCTGACTGTTTCGGGATTGCCTTGGAAGTGGGTTGCCACATCCTTCTTCCATTTTTGTGGTGCTGGGAATCGAACTCAGGACCTCAGAGACTGCAGAGCAACGCTCTACCAACTGAGCAAAATCCCAGCGTCAAGTGCAGGGTAGGGGCTGATTTTTTGTGTCTGTTCTTGGCTTTGTTCAAGAATGGTCTCTAGAGTAACACTAACCAGGCAATTTCCAACCCAGTGGTGGCACTCAGGATCTGAGGCTCTTCAACAGTACTTTACCCCTACACCTACACACACACACACACACACACACACACACACACAGAGAGAGAGAGAGAGAGAGAGAGAGAGAGAGGGCATAACTTCGGAGACAGATTCTCAAGCACACCAAAATTTATGCTACTACACCACGATCTTCTTATAAAAAGCTACACCTTGGTTCCAGTGGTGCTTCTAGTGCTTATTGTGTGACTGTAAGTCTCCTTCAAAAGAGCCAGTACTAGCTAGGTGCAGGGCACACCTATAATCCCAGCAACTCAGGAGGCTAAGGCAGGAGGATGGCCAGTTGAAGGCCAGAGGCAGAAAATGTCTTAGCAAGACACTGTTTCAAACTGAAAAATAAATAAACCAGTGGCAGGGGGTGGGGCTCAGCAGTGGCGAACTTGCCTAGCTAGCATGAGCGAGGCCCTGAGTTTATCCCCTCACAACTGCAAAAGAAGATGGAATAAGAGCAGAAGAAGAGAGAGAGGGAGGAAGAGAGAGCTAACGCGTATTTTGATGCATAGAGAGAAAAGAAAAGAGAAAAGAAGAAAAAGGAAACAGTTCCAGTTTATAGTCAGAATTTGTTGTTGTTAGTTGCCATCAAGTCGTATCTGACTCGTAGAGACCGTCATACGGTTTTCAATGGCTGCTTTTTTTCAGGAATGGAAGGAATGGACTGCCACATTCTTCTCCCATTTTTGTGGTACAGGGGTTGGAACCCTGGTACTCAGATAGTATGGAGCAACACTCTACCAACTGAGCTAAACCTCAGCCCAGTCAGAATTGTGTTATGTGTATTGAGTCTTCAAGGATTACATAAATGATGTTATTATATAGAAGGAAGTGCTATGGAATGTTTGTGGATTAAAATTCCCTTAATTTTCTTTTAGTAGTGAGCACAGCTAATAACAGGTAATAAAACAAGCCCGATTTACATAGCCACTTGATCCCAGAGGGAATGTGGTCCAGAGCAGGGAGGGGCAGGGCTCAAGAATCCGTGGCTGTGATACATCCATTCCAGGACTTCCCAGGCTACACCTGTATCTGAGCGATGGCCAAAGTATGTTTGGGTGCTGTGGAGGCTTTGTTTTGATGGCTCCACACTCAGAAGGATGGCAGCTGGACTGTCCATGCTATTCCTAAAGGTATTTGATACACTCAGACTTGGGAATCCAGAGAGCTGATGGGGTCAAGGGAAGTTCCTCTCCCTTCCAGGCCAAGTGTGTGCAATACCAGCACCCTCTAGAATTCAAAGGGCGTGGAATTGGAGGCAATAATAGTGACCACATGCTTCATAGGGAATAAACCAATGAGTATAGCCAGCATGAGTGCTCAGGAACAATAGAAGCTTTATAAAGACATATTTTCCTCTAGAAATTAATTATAACACATCTCTCTATGAAGACAATTAGGTTATGACTTTTTAATCCTTTTAAATTTCTGATTGAAAGGTACCATGAAAGTGTCAACTGTAATTACCATTATGTAGTTGTTTTATGTTGTTGTTGGTAGGTGCCACTGAGGTGGTTCTGACTCATAGCAACCCTCACGTGGTTTTCAATGGCCGATTGCTTTTGAGATCACATCAGAAGTGGATTGCCACTTCCTTCTCCCATTTTCCCGGTGCTGGGACCCAAATACTGTAAAGGAAAAATCATGTTTTTTCTTGGTACTCAAGGGTCAAACCCAGGGCCTTGCACATACTTTGCAAACACTCTACCACTGAGCTGCACCCCCAGCTGATTTTTTTTTTACTTTTTATTTTAAGACAGGGTCTCCTTAAGTTAGTCAGCTGCCTTTGGCCTTGAACTTGCAATCCTCCTGCCTCCACTTCCTGAGTTGCTGGGATTATACATGTTTGCCACCATGCTTGGTTCGGGAAAATAGTTCTTGACCGTGTATGTAGTCCTTCATTAAAACTAACAATAAAAAACTGCCTTGGGAAGAGCTTTGGTGGTCTCTCTTGCACTAATTCCAAACACCCTCCCTGTAGGAAACTTTTGTCAAGCTCAGGAAAACCTAGGCTGTTAACATGGGCACTCTCTCCCAACAGTGGCAGGTAAGGGGAGACCACCTTCAGTCTTTTCTTGTAATGTTTGGAGGAAACGGACCTGGTGCCTTATAAAGTTTACCCTATAATACTATGATTCTCAACTGTTTTCCCACCCCTGCCTCAAGCTTCTAAAGGGTGTGACTCACTAGGATTGGTAGTAGTGGCTCATGGTGGTAGTAGCTGTAGAGGGGGTTGGCAGAAGGAAAAAAATCAATCTGGTTGGTGGGTGGAAATTCTGCCTTGGATCTCCCCTTAATTTTTATAAGCTCTCTAGTTCTAACAGAAATTTACAACCTTTTGGGGGCTCTTTACTTCATTATCTATCTGGAAGAATTTATTTCAACTCAGTGGAGTTTCTCCAACTCCCTTCGTGTCAATTACTTGTTTTGATACTACAAAAATGCTTCTTTGTTCTTGGGGACAGTTATCCCTTTCAACTTCCTTTTTATGTTTGTTTGTTTTGTTCTGAGAGCCTTAGAGATGCAGGCCAGGGTGACTGGGACAGAGGTGGGGTCCCTGGCTACAGAATGGGACTTGGGAGGAAGAGGACTTGTCTTTATGCCCATGAAGAGTAAAATCCGAGTTGCGATTGATTTTAATGCAAATAGGGTTGGAGAGGCCCAGGGCAGAGCTAGTTTTCGGGGTGAGCATCCAGATCTGGGAGCTAGTGTTGCTTCGGCATCTCACCATGTGGGTATGTGGGGGGAGGCTGGCTCCTCGCCCCTCCTCTCTGTCCCATCGGCACTACCCTTCGCCTCCGTCTTTGCGTAACTATATTAACAGAAGGAAACACTTCACATGCTGGCGCTCAGCACCAAAGAAGCTGGCAGCGGTTTGGCAGGTGGGCATGTAGCAGGGAGATGGGTGGGGGAGTGGGCGGAGGAATTGTCGAGTGGCGTTCAGAACAACCAATGGCAGTTTGGGGCTGAGGCGGCAGGGGCGGAGGGGCTGGGGCTGTTTAGCCAATGAAAGGCGAGCAAGTACTGGAGCGACCTGGTGACGTGAGGAGCGTTCCATTCGGCCAGCGGTGGGCGGTTGCCACAGCTGGTTTAGGGCTCCGACTATTGGGGCCCCCTGTCAGGAGGAGGCAGCCTCCCGGCTAGGGAGGAGAAGTCGCTGCCACCTCTGGCGGCCGACGCGGTCCCCCGGGGCCAGCGCACTTCCTGCCCTCAGTTGCGGGCCGAGTTCGGTCGCGCTCGTTCAGGTAACAAGGGGTGGGGGCGGGGGTCTCGAGGGCTCGGCTGCGTGGTGGGCTGCGTCCCTTTCGGCTGCACCGGGACTCGAGGACGTTGGCACCGCCCTTCTCCACTCGCCAGGCGCCGAGCCCCCGGCTGGGGGTGACTGCACGTGGCGGGGCGTGCGTGAGTGTGTAGGAGCGTGTGGCTGTGGCGCGCGTCCCAACCTGCCTGGGGCGGTGGTCCGCTGCGTGGCGGAGGCAGGGCGGGCCTCCCGAGGCCGCGCCCGCGCCCGCGCCCGGGCCCCATACTCGGGCCTCGGGCACTTGGCTGGTGGGCCGGTCATTGCTTTCCAACCGATTTTGATTTTCGTTCACCCAGGCCGGGTTCCCCTTCTTGGTCTCCCTTCTTCCCGCTGGGTCGGTTGGCGACGAGGAGATTGTTTCCCAGGTTAGTTTTACACAAAGGAAGTGTTCTTTGCACCTCTGGTGCCCTCTCCCTGTGCCCGTGCCTTGGATCTTCACATTTCCCTGCCGAGCCCTTAGTCCCTTCGGAGACCTCTGCTCTCTCCAGCCCGGGAATGATCTTGAGTTGGCTGTTTCTCAGCCATTCGTGCTGCAGGCTTCCGCCTCATTCTTGCCAGCATGGGGCATGTGGTGTCAGTAAATAGAGGCCACAGCCCCACACCTGAGGGCAGGAGAAGGATGACAGGGGATGAGGAAGGCTAGGCCTGAGAATTCAAGGGGCTGAGTAGAGATGGCACTTCTGAAATATCCCAGAAAGCGCCCTTATGACTTATCTTAGCCGCTGCCATCCCCCACCCCCATTATCAGTCGCCAATCATTCCAGAATCTCCCCTGCTTAAGTCAGCCTTTAGCCTGCAGTTCTGCGATGTGGTTTCATTAAAAGTCCCACAAATGTTAAGCTAGACCAGCCATACTGTTTGATTTCCCGGACTCAGGAAGTTACAGAAGGTTTGATTAGAGGAAATCTGTTTTGTGTAAATACAATGCGAATGTGTACAGACTGTCCAGAACCTCCTGACCCTGCCAGAGGGTGACTTGTTCCCTGGTGTGATTCATATTTGAGTGGCTAATTGAAAAAAGAAGGTGAAAGAAGTTGAGGAGGGGAGGGAAAGGCTCCTTAAGGTCAGAAACTCTACTATTATTTTTAGAGCCACCTTAATGAAGATTAAAGAACATTGTAGAGTAGTGGAAAGTGGCCTGGACTGAAAGTCAGCGGACATGTTTTTTATTTTTTATTTATTTATTTATTTTTTGTCTCCGCTTTGCTGCTGTGTGACCCTGGATGAGGTATTTCCTCTCTCTGGTCCTCAGTTTACTCATTTACAAAATAAAGTAATGGGAATGGCCACTTAGAAAATCCCTTCTAGTTCCAAGGTTCTATGATTATCAATAGCTCAGTTGGTAGAGCGCCACTCTGCAGTCTCTGAGGTCCAGAGTTCGATTCCCAGCACCACAAAAATGGGAGAAGGATGTGGCAACTCACTCCCAAGGCAATCCCGAAAACAGTCTGACATGGAAAACCCTATGAGGGTCGCTATGAGTTGGGCATGACTCCATGACACCTAGCAACAACATGATTATCAAATCATCAGCATTAGTTTGGCAACAGGTTTTATTTAAGAAAGATTAGGTTCCTTCTTTTTAAATTATTTGTCCATTTAGAGGAGACCTTAATTATTTCTCCATTTAGAGGATAAACACATATTAGAAATAAAATTTTCCTACTTCCCCACCCCCATTCCTTCAGACAGCATTCATCCTTCTGCCTCTGGAAAGGAGGGTTAACTTGCATTTTCTTATTCTTGACTAATTTTTCCCCCCTTTTGTGTTTTTTTTCTTAGGGCTAGATTGGACTTTTGATGATGTTTGACCCAGTAGGAGGAATAGCAGGCAACGTGATTTTGGAGCTGGGCTCAGCCTTCACTACTTCCCTTGTGTAGTCGCAAAGCCCATTTTGGACCAGGAATTCCAATCATGTCGGTGATGGTGGTGAGAAAGAAGGTGACACGGAAATGGGAGAAACTCCCAGGCAGGAACACCTTCTGCTGTGATGGCCGTGTCATGATGGCCCGGCAGAAGGGCATCTTCTACTTAACCCTCTTCCTCATCCTCGGGACATGCACACTCTTCTTTGCCTTTGAGTGAGTTCCCCTTGAGTATAGTTGCCTGATTATTGTTACTTTGGTTCCAAAGGGAGTTTGTGGCCAGTCTTGGATGATTTTACTGTCCTCTTGAAAAATGTCTATAAGTTGTGCCAACTGAATTAATTGCTTTGTGCTAATACCGGAATATATATCTCCTAAAAAGACCAAGACCTTCAGTACCAATTTTGTAGCACTAATTTGGTGCTGGGCTGGGATTTAGCTCAGTTGGTAGAGTGCTGCACTGTAGTCTCTGAGGCCCCAAGTTCAATTCCCAGCACCGCAAAAATGGGAGAAGGGCCTGGGAATCCACTCCCAAGGCAATCCCAAAATAGCCATTGAAAACCCTATGCGGGTCACTATGAGTTGGATACTGACTCGATGGCACCTAACAAGAACAACAGCAATTTGGTGCTAGGGCCTGCAGCTGTAGCACTGTGGCATCTGATCCTGTCAGATCTTGGAAGCTAAGTGGGGTCCAACCTGGTTAGTACTTGGATGGGACACTGCCTGGGAACACCAGGTGCTGTAGGTTTGGGAGAGGGACCCAGCAACCCACTCCCAAAGAACAATCTGCCGTTGAAAACTCTATGAACAGCAGAGAAGCACTGACAGTAGTGTTTTCCCTGTTGTAGGTAGGGTCGCTATGAGTCGGACACCAACTCTACAGTACCTAACAACAACAACAATTTGGTGCTGTCCCATACAAATTTGGGAAATAAGGGAGTTTGTCTCAATCACGCACCTCCTTTCAGTGACAGGAGCTTAGTGACAAATTGCCTCATCTTTACCCCTCCCAAGTCTAGGAGTACCCCTTGTTGTTATAATACCACCCAACAATAGTCAATCTGTTACTCTGGGTCCTATTTCCTTAGGTCCTAGCTCTCACCAAGCTGTTAAATGGAAAAGCCAACTGAATTGGGAACCTGCAGATCGGTTCCAACTTCAGCTGTATCACAAACTAGCCGTGGGCATGGCACATGGGTGCTTTTTGAAAGTGTGTTGTTCTTTCTTTCCCTCAAAATCACTCAGTGTAAACAACTCTCTATTCTGTGTACGTCTGATGCCCGACTTGGAATTATTTTTTGCTGTGATGTAATGCCTTGTATTAGGTCTAGCCACTGTTTGAAGTCTGTGTAAGTCAGCCCTCTAGGGAGGCAGCCCCTTGCATTCTAGGGCACTGTGGCATGGCTCCTGGGTGTGCTGAGAATGCTCTGCACTCTAGGGCTAGGAGCAGTGCTCATTGTTTTGGTATTACTGTAAGGAGGGCCTGGAGGAACTAAGAGGTGTGTGTGTTGACTAAGAGCCACAACCTGATGTGAGCCTTCTAGGGTTCATGTACTTGGGTGACCTGGTAATGGAGCTCTCATGCTGGGGTGTGGCCAAGGGATGTAGGAGGGGGCGTCTTGGCCAGGTTTTGTAGGTAATTAAAATGGGCTCCAGTCCCTTAGGGCTCACTTTTGTCCTTCTGTACGGCCTATAGGTGTTCCTAGTGTATCCAGAGTGTTTTTTGGGCAGTTTTGCCAGATGTTTTGATGGTTACAGCTGGCTTGAGTAACAGCAGGGGTTCTAGTTTATAACAAGGCTGGCAAAGTAAGACCAGAGGATCTCTTTGTTAAAGGGCCTTTTGCTGCTGCTGCTGCTACTGTTGCTGCTGACTTTGTGGAGTTTGGTGAAGTAGAGTGTTTGCTGAAGGCTTGTTAGCTGCTTTCCAGTCTGAGTTTTATGGCTGTGTGTGTGTGTGTGTGTGTGTACACTCGTGTGCGTACGCCACGTGCTTGCATATGATATGAGTGAGCCTGTGCAGTCAGGCAGGCATATGCATAACACAAAACAATTGCTTTTACTTCTCCTCTACCTTCTCTCCAAGTTTTCCTTACTTCATTCCTGCCTCACTTCTTGTTGGAAGTGCAGAGCCGAACTCTGCTGTCATTCTCCCTCTCTCTTGCCCTTTTTGTCCCCTCTGTCTGTGTGGTTAAATTTTTATGATTGAATCATTCACGGCAGAGATGAGATTTCATCCCAGGCTCTGAGTGAGTTGATGGTTCTGGGCCCAGGGCTACTTGGGTTTGGACCTTTTTGTGTCTCTGAGCAAGAAAGAGACTCTGACTTAGATCTGTTCCACTTAGGCCCCTGAAGCCCACTGAAGAAAACTGCCCATGGGGTGAAGCTTATAATTAGCCAAGTTACTGTTTGACACAGGCAGATTGAGCTTTCTTCCAAGATGACTCTTCTCCCCTAAAATTTTTTCTTGGCTTTTGCCCGTAGATACCAAGGGGTGAGGTTGTTTGTAAAACTGCCTTGAGTTCCAAGTGTCTGTTTGAAAGAGTAAATATTTGAAAGATAGGCCTGGGGAGGGAGGAGAGAAGGAAGTAAATGTATTAGCTTAGGAGTGGAGTGGGGAAGTTATTATAAGTCTGACCAAAGGGGAGAGGACCTTGGTGATGAATCCTTTTACTAGGAATGGTAGAATCTGTGTTCGTGCACGTGTGTGTGTGTGTGTGTGTGTGTGTTTCTGTCATACAGACAAAAAGATGGTCTAGTGGTGGCTGCCTTGTGTTTATACAATGGCAGACTGTATAGGCACACTAGTATGCCTGAGAGGAATTAAGTCTCTTTCTGGGTACCCTTTTTCTTTGGAGTCCATAATTTACTACCAGCCGCATAGTGGAGGGTAGGGGTTAGTGGAAAGAATATGGGATCCATTGTTAGTATTAGAACTCAGTGAGATCTCAGGAAATCAGCTGATCTAGCCTCTTGCCTTCAGGCAGGTGGGGATATCTGATTAGGTGAATGGCTGCCTGTTTTCATTCTTAAATTGTCCAAGTTGGGCTTGGTGGCACATGCCTGTAATCTTGGAGATTTGGGAGGCTTTAGGAGGCGGAGGCAAGAGGATCCGCAAGTTCAAGGCCAGAGGCCGCCTGTGTAAAGTAGCAAGACCCTGTTTCAGTTTAAAAACTAAAGAAAAAGGGGCTGGGGTGCATCTCCGTGGTAGAGTGCTTGCAAAGTCTGCATGAGACCCTGGGGTCAGCCCCTCAGTACCACAAAAACAGTGTCCACAAGCATAGACTCCACAGCTTCAGGTTGTTAGATTTTTGTATTGTGGAAAGATAGTCCAAATCTTGATACACAGCTGGATTTGCATTTTAGCAACAGGGTCCTGCTTGCAGCAGGTGCTTAAGAACAAGTGCGAGCTGATTTATGGTTGCTGTGGCACAGCGTTGGGTCATTCGGATGGTTTAAGAAGTCTGGTCAGGCATGTGGGTGCCCCTTAATGAAAATCATGCAGTGTGAATAGTGCCAGTCGATAGCCTTGTATTTTTAGATTTTGCCTTTAAAAACCTAGACTTTGCCCGGTGCAGTGGCTCCTTTCTATAATCCCAGCAGCTTGGGAGGCGAAGGCAGGAGGATCGCAGGTTCGAGGCCAGTGGCAGCTTGGATAATTTAGTGAGACCCTGTCTTAAGTGGGGCTGGGATTTAGCTCAGTTGGTAGAGTGCTGCACTGCAGTCACTGAGGTCCCGAGTTCAATTCCCAGCACCACAAAAATGGAAGAAGGATGTGGCAATCCACTCCCAAGGCAATCCCGAAATAGTCAGCCATTGAAAACCCTGTGAGGGTCGCTATGAGTCGGATACCGGCTCAATAGCACCCAACAACAACAACAACAACAACAACAACTGTCTCAAGATAAAAAATAAAAAATGCACTAGGGGTGCAGCCCAGTGGTAGACCACTTGCAAAGTATGTATGAGGCCCTAGGATCAACCCCTCAAGTATCTCAAAAAAAAAAAAAATCTAGACTTTTAAAAGGGGAGATCTGGAATTTTTAGTGGGCAGATTGTACATTGAATACATAAAAGAAAACAAAAAGATTTTCCACCTGAAAGCAATTAGATCCAAATAGTTAGAAACATTTCTGAAGAAACTGGGTGACCATCTTTCAGGGCTGCTACCAGAGTGGAAATTGGGCTACATAGCTACTAAAGCTCTTGCAACTCCAAAGAGTCTGAATTTCCGTATAAGTCTGTGTCTGTTTAGAAGAGTCAAATACACACAAAAGGAGGGTATATAATATTAGTTGTTGTTGTTGTTGTTAGGTGCCGTCGAGTCGGTATCCAACTCATAGCGACCCTCATAGGGTTTTCAATGGCGGACGGGTTCGGGATTGCCTTGGGAGTGGATTGCCAGGCCCTTCTCCCACTTTTGCGGTGCTCGAATTGAACTCAGGACCTCAGAGACTGCAGCGCAGCATTCTACCAACTGAGCTAAATCCCAGCCCCATAATATTAGTAGGTAGCTATATTTAGATGTAATTTTATTCATAGTAAATACTGGTATGGAGTAAAACTTGTACAATGCTTAAAGAAAAAGGATTTCTTAATTCTGAGGGTGACGTATTTAGGAAATATGACTGTGTGTGTCAGGTTCAGATTTGACCACAGGAACCATTATATCTAGCTTGTGTGGTGAACACACAGCTACCAGTTTGGCCTAGAGGAGGCACATCCAACCTATGGCACACAGGCCTCATGTGGCCCAGGACAACCAATCATGCAGCCCAACAGTATTAGATTCTCATTTCTTTAAATTGTAAAATCAAACACAAAAAGTCTTATTATATACACACACTAACTAAATTATGTAATTTTTTATGTGCGGCACAAGACAATTCCTCTTTACTTAATGCAGCCCGAGGAAGCCAAAAGGGTGGACACCGCTGGCGTAGAGTGTCAGAATGCTACAGCAGAATGACACTGATAGCCTGTGAGCTGTCCAGCTACTGAAAGGCTGTTGTGATTTGGTCAAACTCAACTTCCTGACGAAGGGTGGTCCCTGGGAACTCATCAAGTGCACTGTCTTCTGGAATTAGTTTCCTAGCTTTCTCTTTTAACTTTGTGACCAGATTTCTAATAGGGTCAAGGTTCCCAGCTTTTTCTTGTGGCAAGAATGACTGTGTGACTCTTGACCCATGCTTGCTGCTGTGATAAGCATTTATGCTCTCACTGTGCTGTAGATGGAAGAAATTGTGTCAAGGCTCCATCAGACCAGTTTATATCAGACTGGTCCCAATGGTGCTTTTGAGGTGGATATTGGCAGAGGAGTCATTGAATTAGATGGACTGAAAAAAGCTTTATAACACCGCTTAGTAATTGTCCTACTTCTCCCAGCCCATCCAAATTCTACCCCTTGTCCAAATTCTTTAATTGTACCTATAACTCATTGTGACCTGTAGCTGTTGCTCTGTGGTGTCCGATCCGATCGCGTCAGACCTTGGAAGCTAAACAAGGTTGAGCCTGGTTAGTACTTGGATGGGAGACCACCTGGGAACACCAAGTGCTGTAGGCTTGAGAGAAGGATCTGGCAAGCCTCTCCCAAAAATCAATCTGCCATTGAAAACCCTATGAATAGCAGAGAAGCAGTAACAATACTGTTTTGCCTATTGTATATGGGGTGGCTATGAATCAGATGCCTGCAGCTGTAGCCCTGTGGCATCCGATCCCGTCAGATCTTGGAAGCTAAGCAGGGTCGGACCTGGTTAGTTCCTGGATGGGAGACCGCCTGGGAACACCAGAAGCTGTAGGTGTGGGAGAAGGACCTGGCAACCCCCTCCCAAAAATCAATCTGCCATTGAAAACCCTATGAGCAGCAGAGAAGCACTGACAATAGTGTTTCCCCTGTTGTACAGAGGGTCGCTATGAGTCGGATACCGACTCGACGGCACCTAACAACAACAACAACAACGATGAATCAGATACCAACTTGTGGACATATAACAACCACGACCACCACTCATTGTAACAAAAAAGGCAGATGATATTTCTTGTATTTCTGAATTCTGTGTTGATTATACTTTTCACTTGTCTCCCACAACTAGAAGTTAGCTCTTTCAGCGTCAGGGACTGTCTCCTATGTCTATATCCCCCATGGTGCCCTTCCCCATGCTTTACATAGAGTAGGTGGTCAAGAAATTTTGCTGAAAGAATATATTCTGGATGCATTTAAAATTTAACAGTCTGAGCGGGGTGTGGTGGTGCAAGTCTGTAATCCCAGCAATTTGGGAGGCAGAGGCAGGAGGATCGCAAGTTCGAGACCAGAGGCAGTCTGTGTAACTTAGAGAGACCCTGTCTCAAAAACTAAAACAATGGGCTGGGGGTGCAGCTCAGTGGTCCAGCTCTGGCAAAACATGCAAGTGCGAGGACCTGGGTTCAACCCGCAGTACCATACACACACACAAAAAAATTTACAGTCTGACTGATGGAATCACAAGATGATAGAGCTGTAAAGGGCTTTGGAGACTTTCTCCACCCTATTGTGGGTGAGGAAACCACCTTCACAGAAGTGAGGTTACTTCAAGATAGGATGACAGGCCAATGTCTCTATAGGGCAATACCTTTCGTCTCATTGTCACCTTTTGACTATGGAATCCTGAAGATATGAAAATTACTTAAAGTTGTGCTTAATGGCAACTGCTAGCCCAGCATATTGTGGATTCTTGCTAGCTAGTGTGTGTGTTACCTAGGCTGTTTGGGTCTCTCAAGCTCCTTTTCCTAGAAAATGAAGGCATCTTTGGGGAAAATTGACAGCATTCCATCATGGTAGCCTTCCAGGAGCAGTAGAGCCATCTCTTAAGTGTGAACTCACAATACACGGAGTTTTATGAGTTAACAAGTGGCCTCTGTGGACACTCCTAGGCTCTGCTGCCAGGATGAGGATGGCTAGGAGAAAAATTGAGCAATGTGTGCTCCCTACTTTGTGACTCTGTGGGTGATCCTGCTGAAAGGGGCATCATGTTCTTGCTAACAGATGTGATAGAAAAAGCAGATCTGACAATACAAAATTCCTAGATTTGAGGAAACACAGGACTGTATAAATTAAAGCCAAACTTTGGCAGGACGAAATACTAGTGCCAATAGTGACAAGGTCCAGGTTCCTGAAGAGTATCCCTAGATGAGCCTGGGAAGAGGGAAAGGTGGCCATCACGATCTCTAATCAAGAGAGCATTCTCTGGGGAATTACTCTATGGAGGTTGGTTTTTTGCTTCATCTAACCTAGGACTAGTCTGTGACTTGACCAAACAAATGCCAGTTTTAGAAAGACATAGTGGCCTCTTTAATATCAATCTGCTACAGTACTTAACTAAACCTAACTCCTGATAAAGTGTGTTCTCTGAGGAAGGGTTTGGTATGGCTCTTGAACAGTTTGTTTTCGTTTAATAATTCTCTATGGTTCTGTCATTCAGAATTCTTTTCTATGTTTTTAGCCTCCACTACCTTTTTTGGTAGTGACTTTCATTCACATTGTCAGTCTTCATTGAGTGCCTTTCCTATCATTTGAGAATGAGTCTTTTTTCAAAAGCATGCTTTTATTTTTATTTACTCAAGATGAGAATTATGGTTACGTGTGTGTGTGTGTGTGTGTGTGTGTGTGTGTGTGTGTGTGTGTGTATGTATGTATGTGTATGCGGTGAGGATTAAACCCAGGGCCTCATGCATGCTAGACAGGTGCTCTATCAATGAGCTATACCCCCAGTCCTAGAGGATTATAGTCTTTTTGAGGTGAGGAATCCTTTTATGTAATCTTCCTGCCTCAGCCTCCTGAGTAGCTGGGACTACAGTTGAGAATGAGTCTTAACTGAGTATGTGATCCTCTATTTTTGGGAAAAGTGAGCACAAAATACAGGGATTGGCCCCCAGGATGCTGACCTCAGTTGAGAGACTTACTGAGGAAGAGAAGAACTTTCTAAATCTTTATCCTTAGAGATGCCAGAGCTGATATTGTGTTTAAGAACAATGGAGGCACCTTATGTCTCTTGCAATAGCAAGAAGCTATCTCATTCAGGGTAATTAGAGGGATGTTTCTGGAATGGAGCAATGAGAAGACAGGAGCCTTAGGATGATGATTAGATAAGGCCAGTTAATGGAATGCTGTGGAATACTGGCCTGTGGACTTTGGGCCGTAATGTAGTTGGCAGCAGGGAATTGTTATGAGTTCTTAAGTAGGACTATACTAAAATTGAAATTTGAAATCATAACTGAAATTTGGCAACTACTGAGTAGATTTTCCTGGGTACAGATTATGAATCTCCTCTGTGAGGATGTATTACCACCTCAGAATTGTAAATGCCTCTATCTGGTTAATTTTTCTGATTGTTACTGAAGCAGAGAGGGTTATACATTTTCCTCTGGTATTTACATAGCAGTAAATCTGGTGGCTGATTTTAACTTACGTTTTTTGTGTTAAAGGAAATTTATTCCCCCTCCATAGACTCCAGGGTGTCATCAGAAGAGCTGCAAAACTATCTTGTGGGTGGTTCTGCATGTTTATTGTGCTCTAGAGGTGGTCTTGGTTGATTTGGGGCTGCTATCACAAACTACCATAGGCTGGGTAGTTTGTAAACAACAGAAGTTTGTTTCACAGTTCTGCATGCTGGAAAGTCCCAGACCCAAGTGCTGTCAGAATCTGTATGGTGGGGACCTACTTCCTGATTCAGAGATGGCTGTCTTCTTGCTGTGTCTTCACATCACAGAAGGGGCAAGGGTACTCTCTGAGTCTCTTTAATAAGGGCCACTCATCCCATTCATGAGCGTGGAGACTTAGGTGACATAATCATCTACCAAAGCCCCCCCTCCATCTCCAGATACCATCACATTGAGGAGTAAGATTTCAGCATGAGTTTTGTGGAGACACAATTCACTATATAGCAGGTAGGTGGTAAGTAAGAAGACAGCCATCAAGGAGGACTTACTCTTGTCATGTTGGACTAAAGGACATCATGAAGCTCTGATCCTTGGGCTTTTCCTGCTGTTATAAACTCAACTCTTCCTTAAAGACAAACTGCCATTGGAGCAGTTTCAAGCAGCTACCAGCTCCCCAAGAGAGCTCTTTTCTGACCACTTGCAGTCCTTAGAGTCTGAATCACCATTTTAACACTTGATTATTGGTTTTGTCTTATTCTTCGGCTGTTTCATATGTTAGCTCTGTTTTCCCAAACAAAATTAACTCCTATTTCTCTGGTTCTTCATTTGTTAGACCAATAAGTACTTGTTGGCTGATTGATCTCACTGATAAAAGAACAAACAAATCATAAAAATAGCAAGAAAGCTTATTAGGGAGGTTTAGAATCAGAATATTGTATAGAACACCAATCCGAGTCTGTAGTCTGTGAGGCATAGCCCTGTCATGGAGTCAGTTTGCTATCCTACAAGCTCCTGTCATGAATCTCTTGTGAGTTTTTTCATGTGAATTGAAGTCTGTGATTATCATCCCTCTAATGAACTAGCATGCTAGGGGTGGGGGATGGGATGTGACGCATAAGCCCAGCCTGGCACTGCTGGTTACTGCTGGTCAGTACCATTATGTGGCCCATGGGGACATATGGAAGTCCAGTCTTCTAGCTAAGCCATGGAAGTGTAAGGTCAGTCAGAAAGTTGGTAGAGGAAGGTTTAACATGACGATGTCTCTTCAGGTGGCTGAGATGAAGACTTAGTGGAGACATAATATATTTATAAAGGAGAGCAGGAACTTCTAACCCCCTGGAAGGAGGAAAGTCTCTTGGCATTTGGAAGACAAAGGAGAGTTCTGTTTCCAGAAGTGTATGGATGTCATTATTCCGAGAAATGGTATAGATGTAAAGTACTAGGGGGTTTCAAAAACAATTAGCTTATGTTCATAGATGACAGATCAGTTCTTTCTCTAAGACAAATTAGTGATGTTTGAGAATGACCTGACTTTTGGAAATTACTACCAACTCTTCATATAACTTATTCCTGTCAGAGACACACTTCCAGTTTACTGCAATTATAGAACTAACCTAATGGGCATTTGAATTTTTTAAATTGACAAATACAAATTATTTATAATTATGGTGGACAGCAGGATGTTTTGATGTATGTATGCATTGTGGAATGGCTAAATGGAGCTATTTAATATGCACATTATCTCATATACTTATTTATCTTTTTTGTGGTGAAAACATTTAAAATCTACTCTTAGTGGCTGGGCACCATGGCACACACCTGTGATCCCAGCTCCGTGGGAGGCTGAGGTAGGAGGGTGGCAAGATTGAGGCCGGAGGCAGTCTGTACAGCTTAGCAAGACTCTATCTCAAAATAAAAAAGGGGGGCTAGGAGTGCAGCTCAGTGGTAGAGCACTTGCCTAACATGTGTGAGGCCCTGGCTTCAACCCCCTAGTAGAGCACTTTAACTGTAGTCACTGTGCTGTGCAGTGGATCTCTTGAATTTATGCTTCCTTACTGAAATTTTGTGTCCTTTGATTACCATATTGCCAGTCCCCCCCACCTGAGGAGAGTGTTTCTTTTTTTAAATTAAAAAAGAAATTTATTTAAATGTTTTTATTTTAAAAAAATGAAAGATCTTCATGGCACAACTTCTTCCCAGCACAGTTATGTTTTAGTTATACCAATTACAATACAATTACAACCTTTAAATGAAGGAGGAGGGACTTCTGACTTTTAAAAAAGAAAAAAGAGGAGCACTTCAAAGTTAAAAAAATGCTTTAAAAACCTTTCAGGGTAACTGCCAACATTGTTGTTGTTGTTGTTAGGTGCCCTCGAGTCGGTATCCGACTCATAGCGACCCTCATAGGGTTTTCAATGGCTGACCGTTTCGGGATTGCCTTGGGAGTGGATTGCCAGGTCCTTCTCCCATTTTTGCGGTGCTGGGAACTGAACTCTGGACCTCAGAGACTGCAGTGCAGCGCTCTACCAACTGAGCTAAATCCCAGCCCACTGCCAAAATAGTTGTTTTATATTAGCAACCATTTCCTGCCATCTAAGCAATGCAGACACAGGTAGTGCTAGGAAATAGTGTCTCCATATAAGGTCTACAGGTGAGGTAATTTACAACACAGAAGTTGTTACTCTGTAAACCCTTGGCCCCGTCCCATCCACTGGGTCTTTTTTAACCTCAGGAGAGTATTTCTGGAGATGGGGTTTCTCTGTGTTTCCCAGGCTGGTCTTGAACTCATGAGCTTGAGTAGCTGGGGCTACAGACATGTGCAACCATGTCTGGCTTTGGGGGGTATTTATTTAAATCATAACGTTAGAAGACAGACACTATGGGTTGTAGCTACATGATAATCTTAGCCCCTGGCTCTTGAAGTTTCCTTTTATTTGGAGTAAAAAGGCCTGTTCCTCCCTCATCTGCCTTCCCAGCCACACCCACTCACTAGAGACAACTGGCTGCCAGTAGCCTCATCTCTGGAGGAGAACAATACAATGGGCCTATTGTGTACTTGTTGACATACAGAGTGGATTGTTTTAGCAGGTGCAGAAGATGGTCTGTGTGGAGATTACAGAGACCTTTATCCTTGATGGTGTAGCACAATTCAGTTCTAAGTTGTCCTTTGTCTGGTCTACAAGCAGGTGTTGGTACTGGACTTAGTTAAGCTGGGGTCCTTCTGTGCAGGGGGCAACATTAATTTTGAAGTTTTTCTTCAGTGGTTCTAATTGCCCTGTATCTTTCCCATTTAATAAAAAGAAAGAAATCCCTTTTGGTGGCTAATCAGATAGCTCTGATTTTTTTTTTAAGGCTTCCAATTGGAGACTGTATTCAGGACAGTTTGAGTCCTGGAAATATTAATTGGTTGTTTTCAAGAGTGATGGGCAATGACTAGGAAGATGGTTGTTTTCTATTAGTGTGATGATTTCATTTGGCTTATTTGTGAAGCAAAGCCTCATGTTCCTCCTGTGTCCTTTGGGTCCCTGGTAAGTGATGATTTTTGTTTCTGAATTCACTTTTTGATTATGTGTACCAGTGAAGGGGAGCAATGGAAAGGAGGGTAATCCACAAAGTAATGATATAGTTGTACCCTAATTACACTGAACTCAGTTGCCAGATCCATCAGTTCTTGATTTTTCCTTACCCTTGGCTTTTAGAAGGAAGTAAATCATTAAAGAGCAAGCTAAGACCAAGGACTATTATAAACAAGCAAACAAACAAACAGAAAAGCCACTAAAATCATCTCACAGGTTCAATACATATGTTCACCTTCATGACAGACTACTTAGCCTGATATAACAGTTGGTTTGCACCCCCCCGCACATGTGTGGGGAGGGGAGGCAGGGGAGGATCTTACAGGGGTTGTTCTTAAACTGCAGCAAATATACAACCCAGGGTTAAACGTTTGCCCTGAATAGACTGCAGCTTGCTTACTCCCCAAGCTGATGAGGTAAGCTTTTTCCTTAGCTTAGTTTCTCCACTCTCTCTCTGCTCCTAGCTCATGTACTTATAGTCTGCCTTTGGTGAAGAGCTCTGTTTTCAGGGAGACATGTGCCTCAGGAGGAGGAGGCTAAAGAGAGGTCAATGATAACTCTCATCATATATTCCCATTCATTTGGTTTGATATTCACTTCATGTCAATAAGTATATATTGATAACTTCTTTGTTCCTTACTAGTATTAGGGTCTAGGAAATATAGAATCATGATGATAATATTGTTGTTGTTGTTGTTAGGTGCTGTTGAGTCGGTATCCGACTCATAGTGACCCTCATAGGATTTTCAGTGGCTGACTGTTTCGGGATTGCCTTGGGAGTGGATTGCCAGGTCCTTCTCCCATTTTTGCAGTTCTGGGAATTGAACTCGGGACCTCAGAGACTGCAGCGCAGTGCTCTACCAACTGAGCTAAATCCCAGCCCCATAATATTGTTAGCAGACGTTTATTTAGTGTTTACTATATGTCAAATGCAGGGCTGGAGTTTAGCTCAGTTGGCAGAGTGCTGCTCTGCACTCTCTGAGGCCCCGGGTTCAATCCCCAGCACTGCAAAAATGGGAGAAGGACGTGGCAATCCACTCCCAAAGCAATCCTGAAACAATCAGCCATTGAAAATCCTATGAGGTTGGCTATGAGTCAGACCCAATTCCATGGCACCTAACAACATATGTCAAATGCAGTCATAAGTACTTTGTTTGTATTAGTGCATTTGATCCACACAAAGACCCCATGAAATATTGTTATTATCCTCATTTTACAGATAAGAAGGCTAATAAACTCCTTCATCCAACTAGGAGCTGGTAGAGCTAGAATTCAAACTCAAGAGTTCCTGGGCCAATAAGACCAATTTCTTGATATCAGGAAGTTCAGATGGGGGAGATACAACCGACGTGCTGAGAAACAGCTAGGAAATAATACCGGGCTCTGGCAGTGAGGCCACAGGAAAGAGATGGGGAGACATCAGTGCCACCTAGCATAGACCTTTTGAATGAGGCAAGACTTCTCTAAGTCCCAGGTTCTTCATCTGTCAAATAAGTAAAAGAGTCTACCTTGTACCTTTAGTGTGAAAATTGGACGAGATAAGGCATTTAAAGAGCTTAGTACCTGGCATATGGTAAACACTCAAAAATTGTAGTTGCAATGATGATAATGATGTCTTTGGGACCAGAAGAACAGGAGAGTTGGGCTATCTAGAGAGGAAGAGGTGCATTATGAGGAAAGAGGGGAGTGAACATGGTGTCGGGAAGGGGTACTAACGAGATACAATTTTCTTTTTCCTTTACTGATGGTCATTAATCACCTACTCACTGAGCTAACTGAGAGGAGAGCAATGGGTGTTGCTGTCAGTCAGCAGCCCTGGGAGGTTTTCACTGGTCTTGAAGCATGCTGAGATACCCTCTGTCTGACACTGTGAGCCTGCTTCCTGATTGGTCCTCTTTTCTTCTCCCTCCTCCTCAAACTCAGTCCCAATGCCAGATGAGTGGGTATGAAAATCCCTGGACATTCCCAGGGTGAGAGCAATCTGTAGTCCTTGAAAAACTAGGCTTGGTTGTTGCCCTGTCCTTATCTGTGTGAGCCTTTCCTGAGGCAGATGAAATGTGGCTTCAGTATGATAGGAGGAAGCGTAGGTAAGGGAAGTCTCTTGAAACCATGTTTGTGTGTTATAGGTAGCATCAATCAAGTGTGTGTTGAGACCATATGTTAGGTGTTTGGGGAATTCAAGAGAAACTAATAGCATGCCCTCTGCCCTTGAGATATTGCTGATTTTGTTGTGGAGACCAGACTGACATACTTGTAACAATTGGAGATCAATATAGGGTTGTTGTTATTAGGTACCATTGAGTCATGTCCAACTCATAGCAACCCTACGTATAACAGATGAAACACTGTCTGACGCTGTGCCATGCCCAGCACTATTGTCGGTGCTTCTCTGCTACCCATAGGGTTTTCAATGGCTGATTGTTTTGGGGAGTGGGTCGCCAGGTCCTTCTCCCACCATATATGGCAGGTATAATTAAATGTTGAATTGCTTGCTTTCTTCAGGTGTCGTTACCTGGCTGTTCAGCTGTCTCCTGCCATCCCTGTGTTTGCTGCCATGCTGTTTCTCTTCTCCATGGCCACACTGTTGAGGACCAGTTTCAGTGACCCTGGAGTGATTCCTCGGGCTCTGCCAGATGAGGCAGCTTTCATAGAAATGGAGATAGGTGAGTCTCCCAAATGCTGGCAAACTGCTGTGTAGTGGGTGGCTCTATTCAGTAAGGGAATGGAATCATAATAGTAGCTGCAGATTTACAACCTACTTGTCTAGTCGCTTCTCTGAGATCCTGAGTGACCACCCAGTGAATTTGTTAAGGCAGGTGTAGCAAGATTATAGCCAAATGCTCTTTTTTTCCTGGGTTGGGTTGTATTGCACAAAGGACCAAAGTCTGGCTGCATTGTCCCCAAGAAAATGTTTTTTTGTTCCTACTTTTTGGGGAGGGTCACCATACGTTTGTTGATGATCATATAATATTCTTATATGCATGCACAAACATAATTTTGAAAATAATTTCAGGGATTCATAGATCTTCTGAGGCACGTTTATGGGCCTCCTGACGAAGAATTTCTGCTTTAGGGGCGCACACAATGTGAGAAGGGGCAGCCATGGTGCCAGGAAGCACTCAGAATTCTAGGAGGGGTAAAGGAAGCAATTGCAGGGTTAGTACTGTACAGTCTGCAGGTCACGGTAAGAATCTCTGGGACAGAGATGGAAATATGATACCACCAGGAGCCGTGATGTCTTCACAAATTCAACCAGACCATAGCAGGGATAGGGAGGGTATGTCCTGGGAGCTCACCGTGTGAAAGAAGTGTACGATGCAAGTACTAGGGGAGAGTGGACGCCCACCAAACCAGCAGCAGCGTCTACCCAAATGGTTCTCAAATTTGGCACCCCAGTAGCTTGAGTGAACGTTCAAGCCAGATAGAGTAGAAGAAAGTGACCCAAGACTTGTGAGGCTGAGAAGCTGTGCTGGTAGAGTGCTGCTCTGTGTGTAGCCTTTAATTCTTTGAGGCTACTTTGAAGGCTTCCATGGCTTTGTATTTCTTTCCTTTTTTTTTTTTTTTTTGGTGGTACTGGGAGTTGAACCCAGGGCCTCGCAGTTGCATGCTTTGCAAGTGCTGGACCTCTGAGCTGCGCCCTCAGCCCATTTTTTTACTTTATTGAGACAGAGTCTCGCTAAATTACACAGACTGCCTCTGGTCTTGAACTTGTGATCCTCCTGCTTCTGCCTCCTGCGTTGCTGGAATTACAGGTGTGCGCCACCGCACTGGGTCCATGGTTTTGTATTTCTTTTGTTTATTTAATTACGTTTTACCCTAGCTTCTTGGTGTATTTTTCTTTGAAAGGTTTCAGCCAGTTTCAGTTGAGCTAAGGAGACATTGGTTTGCACACATGTGAGCCACAACTATATAGGGATTGGGTAAGGGTAGCGATAGTGGGAAGAAAGCAGAGGCAAGGTGCATTGGTGCAGCTGGAGTCCTAGGGAGTTCAAAGCAACGTAGTGAGGGAGAGTTGTGAATGCTGCTTTTTTTACACCTGGATTATTCTTTAAACTCTTTTCCATTCACATATGGAGATACTGAGGGTCAAGGCAGTAGCTTGACCTATCTCATCACGTCACAGCAGGTTGCCAACAAGGTTAGTTGTTTTCTGCCCCATGACCAGGCCTGGGTCCCAGGCTCAAGCTGTCACATTGTGACCTCTATAGAGAGCACATTAGCATGTTGCTCTTTATAGAAGAGTGTAGTCTTGAGTTAACATGTATATTTATGTTAACAAGTTTTTGTCAGCTTATATTCAACCCTCTATTGGGTATTGCTGTGGGGGCGAGGTGGTAGAGAAGTCACATGATTCTCTTGTCTCCTCCTGGATTGAGTGAACCCTGAACTCTGTCTCAAAGGTGCCCTAATGTAAAGCATATGCAAAGAAATTTTAAGATAGCCTGTCGGTGCTTACATCATCCTCTAATGAATAGCTATCCTCATCCTCTTAGGACTTGTGACACACTGTTATTGTTTGATTTCACAGCACCTACCCTACTCCGCAAAAAAGGAAAAATGTTCCATATGGCAGATATTTTTAAAATCAAAGTGAATTGAAAAATATTCTGTTTTTAGAATTTGACTGCGTGGCAAGGGTGTAACGAGACAGGCACTCTCATATGCTGTGGATGGGCAGGCATGCAAATTCATACAATTTGCCTGGGAAGCAATTTGGCAATAAATAATATGGGCTTTAAGGGTTCATTCCTTTTGACCTAGTGATTAAGGGTTCACTAAAGGTTTAGCTAAAAGAATCAGATATTTAAAATAAATTACTACAGAAGGATTTTTAGTGTGTCATTTTAATTTCTTTCCTTTTTTCTCTTTAATATGAGTATAGCTATTTTAATGCTAGCAAGTTCATGTATTACTCCTCAGACTTCAACATGCTTTTTTTCCTATTTCAGAAATTTAATTTTAGCACATGAATATATTCATTGGGCAGGGAGTGGGGGACTTGGATTGAGCAATCAAAGAGGATTTAAACTTTTGTCTGTAATGTTTTAAGTTTTTGCGTGAAACATCATTTATTTATTTGTTTGTTTGTTTATTTATTTATAGTACTAGGAGGTTGAATCCAGAGCTTCACACATGCTAGGCAAGAGCTCTACAACTTAGCTATACACCTCCAATCCCTTTTTAAATTATTATTTTTTAATTTTGAGGCAGGATTTTGCTTAATTGCACAGGCTGCCTCTGGCCTTGAACTCACAATCCTCTTGCCTCAGTCTCTTGAGTCACTGGGATTACAGGCATGCATCACGGTACCTGACCTGCAACATCATTTAAATAGTAATAACACCAAGCCAGGCCCCATGGTGCATGCCTGTAATTCCAGTGACTCAGGAGACAGAGGCAGGAAGATCACAAATTTGAGGCCAGAGGCAGCCTATGCAACTTAATGAGACCTTGTTGTTGTTGTTGTTAGGTTTTGTCGAGTCTTCCACAACAGGGGAAACACTATTGTCAGTGCTTCTCTGCTGTTCATAGGGTTTTCAATGGCAGATTGATTTTTGGGAGGGGGTTGCCAGGTCCTTCTCCCAAGCCTACAGCTTCTGGTGTTCCCAGGCAGTCTCCCATCCAGGTACTAACCAGGCCTGACCCTGCTTAGCTTCCGAGATGTGACGGGATCTGATGCCACAGGGCTATCACTGCAGGCTAATGAGACCTTACCTTAAAATAAAAAATACAAAAGGAGCTGGGGCTACAGCTCACTGACGGAGTATCCTGGGTTCAATCCTCCAGTATCTCAAAAAAATAAAATACCCGAGACAGTTGAAATGCCTAACAAAATGGAACGGTTAAGTAAATTGTCTATAGCCATAGTACCCTGGCATCCCATCCCACCTGATCTCGGAAGCTAAGCAGAATCAGCCTGGTTAGTCCTTGGATGGGAGACCTCCTGGAATATGAGATGCTGCAGGCTAGGGAGTAGGACCTGGCAATCCACTCCCAAAATAATCTGCCATTGGAAACCCTATGAATAGCAGAGACGCACTGACAATAGCGCTGGACATGGTACAGTGTCAGGGAGTGTTTCATTCTGTTACACATAGGGTCACTATGAGTCAGATCTGACTCGGTGGCACCTAACAGCAGCAGCAGGAACAAGTCAATCACAGTACATGCATATCATGGAATATTGCTAATAATGATGTTTTAGAACAAAATTAATAACTGCAGGTAAGTGTTCACAGTATAATGTTAAGTGATTAACCCATAGTACAAAATTGTATTTATGTGATCTCAGATTTTCAAGTCATAAATATTTATCCGTCAAGAGAAGATTAGACAATAATATACCAGAATGTGTGACTGTCTCTGAGGTGAAAGACTGTCAGTGATTTTTATCTTTTCCTATTTATATTTTGCTTTTTTCCCATTTTTCAAAAACATGTCTTTATTATTATTATTATTATTGTTGTTGTTGTTATTATTATTATCATTATTTTGTGGTACTGAGGGTGCCGAATCAGGGCCTCGTGCATACCTTGTGAGTACTCTGCCACTGGGATGAACCCCCAGATCCTTCTTTAAAAGTTTTTAATTTTGAGATAAGGTCTTACTAAGTTACACATGCTGCCTCTGGCCTCAAACCTGTGATCCTCCTATCTCCACCTCCTGAGCTGCTTGGATCACAGGCATGCACCATTATGCCTGGTGATATTCTTATTTTAGTAATTTTTTCTCATTCTGAGTATTGCCAGTCTTTTTATACAGATATTTTATTTTTAAGATATTATTCTCTTACACATATTACTTCTCAGCAGTAAATTTACATTTTGTAATATATTGTATTTTCATGTGTCAACGTTCATTTGCCTATATCATTTTAAATGGCTGCATAATGCTCCATTCTGTGCATGTATCATAATTTACTTAACTAATCTCCATTGTGACATTGAAGTTACTTTTAGTTTTACACTATTAATAGACACTTTGTGAAAAACATCCTTGTATAACCATCTTTCAAATTTCTCCTTATAATTTTGTTGAGCCCTAGTAGTAGAATTGTTAGGTCACAGAGTATGCACATTTAAAATTTTGGTAGCATAATAGTTGCATAATGGAAAAAGCCAATGCTGTATTACTCTGTACCCCACCAGCATTTACCAATAGAGGGAGAAAAGAAATTTTGGTAGCTGCTGCCATAGTGTTCACTGCTAAAGTGCCTACACCAAGTATTTTTATTCTTTTTAGTATTTGTTAATATAGTGTGTGGAAGTGGTATCTTTGTGTTTTAACTTTTATTTCTCTGATTATTAGTGAAGTTGGGTATTTTCATTTCATATATTTTTTGGCATTTTTTTCTTTTTTTGTTTGTGGTACTGGGGGTTGAACCCAGGGCCTTGTGCTTGCATGCTTTACAAGTGCTGTACCACTGAGCTGCACCCCAGCCCATTTTTTTTTTTTTTTTTGAGACAGGGGCTTGCTAAATTTCGCAGACTGCCTCTGGTCTCAAACTTGCAATCCTCCTGCCTCTGCCTCCTGAGTTGCTGGGATTACAGGTGGTGCCACTGCTCCCAGCAGCATTTTTTCTTTCATGAATCTTTTTTTTGTAATGAGATAAAAAAATCTTGAAGAAACACTTTTTCATGTGTACTTAACAGAATCGCATGGTACTCAGTGGTAATTTTGGGGAATACTATGTGAGGTTGAAATTCTAATCTGGAAATGCCTGCCTGGAGAAGACAGTGGGCCTGGGGAACCTTTGATGACCTCCATTGCTTTTGGAGAGGTGGTGAGACTTTGGACTCAAATAATGGCCAGCAGTGAATGAAACTGTCTTTACTGGTTTCTAGAAGCTACTAATGGGGCAGTGCCGCAGGGCCAACGACCACCACCTCGTATTAAGAATTTCCAGATAAACAACCAGATTGTGAAACTGAAATACTGTTACACATGCAAGATCTTCCGGCCTCCCCGGGCCTCCCATTGCAGCATCTGTGACAACTGTGTGGGTGAGTAAAACCAAAGGGATGTCGCCTGAGGGAAAGGCTGAGTTGGAGTGGGGGTGTGGGGTCAGGGTAGTCACTAAGTTTTGGCAAAAGTCAATAGCGGTGAGAAGATAGATTCAGATGAGAAACAAGGTAGATTTGGATAGGAAAAGAAGCTCCTGAACAACAGCAAATCACCTGGACTCATGTAGATCAAATCATCATTTAAATATCCTCTAGTTGGAAATTGGGGCTGGGAATCCACTCCCAAGGCAATCCCGAAGCACTCAGCCATTGGAAACCCTATGAGGGTCGCTATGAGTCAGATACCGACTTGACGGCACCTAACAACAACAACAACAAAGTTGGAAATTACAAAAAGAAAAGAAACACCTCTTTGGTAAATGGAGAATTAAACTTTACCTGTTTTTGAAATCTGGATTTTCCTTTACTGACTCCATCTCATGTGGGGCCCACGTTATATAGGGGGAGGAGCAACCTCATCCACTGGAGGGCAGTATTGGGGAAGGAAGGCCTATGTCACGAATAGTGTTCTCCAAGTGTGGAAAGGTGCTAGTATTCATTGAGTTGCTACTACATACAAGGCACTATGCTAAGTGCTTTCCTTTTCTCTCATTTAAGACTTGTAGCAACCCCTGAAATCGGTATTGTTGTGCCCAAAGTTCAAGTTTCCCAAAGACCACTAGGGAGTCCGAAGTCACGTGCAATAACAAAGAGCCTTTATTAAAGGCTCGAGGGTACCACACCTCACCACACCTCACCGGCGCAGTGGTTCAGTGTTGGGACGTCCACTCTCTCGCAGGGTGAAGGCTTATATTGTGGGTTACAAGCAGGGAAGGAGGGGGTGGAGAAAGTGAAAGTCAGATAAGGTGAGGCTTTGAGTTGCTAAAGTCAGTGGGGTCTGCTATTGAAAGTCAAATAAGGTGGGGCTTTGAGATAAGGTGGGGCTTTGAGTTGCTAAAGTATGCCATTTGTATTATCTTGAGGTCTGGAAGTTCTCAGAAGTTACTGCCCATATCTACAGCCTTTTGTTCTGGCCCAGAGCATTCTGATCTAGTGATCTTTTAAAGGAATTTGTGGAGCAGTACCTGTAAGACAGAATCCTAAGATAAGGGGATCATTCGGGCTAACTCCGGGTTCTTGGTCAGCCTGGGCATCTCAGTGTTATCCCAATTGTAAAGATGAGGAAATAGGGAAGCACCTTTGTGTAAGTTCATGTAAAAAGCATGAGATGATGCCTAGAACTAGTCTGATGTCAAAAGCCTTCATTTTTAAAATTTTTGCTGCTGCTGCAAGTGTGGCTAATACTGTAGGTGTGCAGAATTCAGGAGTCTGTGCTGTGAAGCCGAGTGTGGTGGCACACACTTGTAATCCTAGCACTCAGGAGGCTGAAGCAGGAGGATTGATGTGAGTTTGAGGCCAGCCTGGACTACGTAATGAGTTCCAGGTCAGCCTGGGCTACACAGCGAGACCCTGTCTCAAAAACAAAACCCCCAAAAGAAAAGAGAAAAGGTCTAATATGAAGTTTTCACAAAGATTCTCTCTCCTTATTAATATTTTTAGCCATAAAGAACTCATACAAATTGATTTTTTTAAAAAAGCTCTAACATTCTATTAGAAATATGGGCAGTTCATAAAATAGGATATATAATTGTCTAATTAGTGTGAAAAATGTTTACCCTTACTAATAATCAAAGAAATAAATCTTAAAGTAGGATTCTTTTTTAAGAGTAGAAAATTAACAAGGGCTGGGTATGGTGGCACACACCTGTAAACCCAGCACTCAGAAGGCTGAGCAGGAGTCTGAGTTTGAGGACAGCCTGGGATAGTGAGACCCCATCTCAAACAAACAAACAAACAATAAGAAAAGAAAAGAAAAGAAAATTATATTAGCAAGGGAAACCTGATAATTCTTTGTTATATACTGGTAGGAATGTAAATTGGAATGAACTTTTGGGAAGACAACCTGATAAGGTTTATCCAAAGACTTAAAACATGTATACTCTTTGATGCCAGTGACTCCCTTCCTGTGAAGTCTATCCCAAGAAATTAGAGATGTGGTAAAAGATTTAGGGATGGAAATGTTTACTTCATGATTATTATGAAAATTAAAAATTGGCAAGGACTTAATGGTCTGCCAGTAGATGAGCAGTCAAATCAATTATAGAACATTTATACAGTAGGCTGTGGGAAAAGCACATAAAAGAAAGCTAAATGGCATAAAACAGGAGATAGGATACATTTACAGTGTGATCTCAGTAACATATTTAAAAACTATAACTGTGTGTAAGGGAACATGCAAGGAAATAGACCAGGATTCGTTCAGTTTATTATCTATAAATTGTGGGATCACAAGTGGTTTTTGTTTCCTTCATTTTTTATTGTATCTTTCCAAGTTTTCTACATTGCACATGTATTACTTACATTATGTAAAAAACATATTTCTATGTAAATCTACATTTTCCCAATTTTTTATAAGACAAGTTTGCTTAAAGTGAGGCTGTATTCTTGTTTTATTTTTATTATTATTTTTTTGAGACAGGGTCTCCCTGTGTAGTCCAGGCTGTCTGGAACTCACTATGTAGACCAGACTGGCCTCGAACTTGTGATCCTTCTGCCTCATCTTCCCAAGTGCTGGGATTACAGGCATAATACCATGCCTGGGTCATTTATTCATTATTATAACACTGCAGTCAAAATTACTAAGCTTAAGAATGTGGAGAAATTGGAGCACAGGCTGCGTGGCTTAATCAATAGAAATTTATTTTCTCACAATTCTGGAGGTTAAGAAGTCTTAAGATCAAGGTGCCAGCGGAGTCATTTTCTGGTGAGGCCTCCCTGGCTTGTAGATGGCTTCCTTCCTGAGCTGTGTCTTCACTTGGCTTTTACTCTGTGCTCACACACTCCTGATCTCATCCTCCTCTTATGAGGAAATCAGTCCCTTTGCATTAAGGCCCCACCCTTATGACCTCATTTAACCTAAATAATTTCCCTGAAGATCCTGTCTCCAAATATAGGAGGTTAGGGTTTCAATATATAAATGAGCCAGGGAGACATAATTCAGTCCAGAACAATATCCAAAAGAATTTGAAAATAAGGATTCAAAACATGCTTGTGCACAAATGCTCATAGCATCATTATTCCTAATAGCCAAAAAGTGGAAACAACCCAAGTGCCCATCAGCAGATGAATGGATAAATAAGATGTGGTATATCTATACAATGGAATATTAATCAGTCACAAAAAGAATAAAGTACTTATATATGCTACAATGTGGATGAACCTTGAAAACATTATATGTGCAAGAAGCCAGCCAGGAGCAGTGGTGCACATCTGTAATCTCAGCTACTTGGAAGGCTGAGGTAGGAGGATTGCAAGGTTGAGGCTAGAGGAAGCCTGCACAATGTAGTAAGACCCTGTTTCAAAATAAAAAAATTAAAGAAGGGGCTGAGGGTGTGGCTCAGTGGTGGAGGGCTTGCCTAGTACATATGAGGCCCTGGGTTCAACCCTCCAGTACTGCAAACAACAACAACAACAACAACAACAACAAACCACAACAAAGAAGCCAGACACATAAGGACAAATATTATATGATTCCACTTATATGAAATATCTTGTTGTTGTTGTTAGGTGCCATCGAGTCGGTATCCGACTCATAGCGACCCTCATAGGGTTTTCAGTGGCTGACTGTTTCGGGATTGCCTTGGGAGTGGATTGCCAGGCCCTTCTCCCATTTTTGTGGTGCTAGGAATTGAACTCGAGACCTCAGAGACTGCAGCGCAGCACTCTTACCAACTGAGCTAAATCCCAGCCCATGAAATATCTAGAGGAGGCAAATTCGTAGATACAGAAGATCAGAGGTTACCAGGGGAAGGGAGACTGGAGGATTACTGTTAATTATTTTGTGGTTTTAATTTGTTTTTACCTGTGTCTTAATTCATCTGGAGTTTATTTTGACAAATTGAATGAGGTGGAAAAATGTAACTTTATTTTCCATCAGTTGGCCAGTTGTCTCAGAATTGTTCATGAAATTATACTTCCTTTTGTAATGCTCTTTTTATTAGTAAATTTATGTCATAGTCTTCTGTGCTCTGTCTATTCTATTGAGCTATGCCACACCATTTTAAGAATATCGTAGATTTTTATTTTTAATAATCAACTGTCAAGATAACCCACACTCCTCATTTTTCAAACTCTCCTTGGCTATTTTCACTTATGTATTCTTCCTGAATGGGAGAAGGACATGGCAATCCACTCCCGAGGCAATCCTGAAACAATCAGCCATTGAAAACCCTAGGAGGGTCACTATGAGTTGGAAACGACTCTATTGCACCTAACAACAACAACAATTCTGCCTGAAGTTAGTAGGCCTACCTGCTAAGGTTTTTAGTGCATCTGCTCTTAACTGGCAGACCACTTAACTCCTTGGAGTTTCACTTTCTGCCTCTGTAAAATAGGGAAAAGAATATATCCTTTTGCCTAACTTCCAGGGTGATTGTGAGAATCAAATGAGATGGCAATGAAAACATGTTGAAAAAGTAAAGAATCACATCCATGATTTTTTACAACTGAAGTAGGCGATGACCCTGGGATCTTTGAATTAGGCAGCATGTGGCTGGTGGGGTTGCTCTTGTTCTCGAGGCTTTAGCATTGGACTCTCTGTTTCTCCCACAGAGCGCTTTGACCATCACTGCCCCTGGGTGGGAAACTGTGTTGGAAAGAGGAACTACCGCTATTTCTACCTCTTCATTCTTTCTCTGTCCCTCCTCACAATTTATGTCTTCGCCTTCAACATCGTCTATGTGGCCCTCAGTGAGTATTCAGGGCAGTGTGTGTTGGCATGGGGGATGGGGTGGGGCCCTTGAGGGCAGCTTAGCAGGGTGGTTGTGTTTCTGGTGTAACTGTTGTCATTTGGAGGGCACCTCAGGACCAGTTAGAAATGAGCACTACTATCTACTGTTGAGCTGGGCTGCAAACCTCAGCTTATATCAGTGGGTATGTACTGAATGTTTTGGCCCTCTCTCTGGCCCTCTGCTGGGGACAGGGCCATAATCACTAGTCTATAGCCACAGAGTTGGGAATTTCCAAGGTGATCCCAAAGGTTGGGGATGTATTTTGCCTCTGCACATCCCCTCTTCTTTAGCCTTTTAAGCACTGCCTTGTGCTAGATGGTAGAAGGGGTTTTACCAGAGAAATGCCTTTTAGTAGCTCATAGTCTTCTTGTGAGATAGTAGATACACCACACACATACACACACACACACGTGCACCCGCGTGTGCACATGTCCCTCCCCCCCACTAATGGCAGGTAGGATGTGGAGTTAAAGGAGCAGCCTTGATCAAGACAGGAAAGAGAGGAACTCTGAGCTGGATATTGTTCAAGGGAGGAACACAGATGAGGAGGGAGGCTTTTCTTGACTAGCTCTGGGTTCTTTCATCTGTTATATCCTCCTACACATCCATAACTGGAGGCTGGGAAAAGGGAAGGGAAGCCTGTGCTTGGCTTCTGCCTGACTCTAGTCCAGTGCCTAGCCCTGCATTGGAAGTGTGAACTCCACAGTCCTGAGACTCTTTACCCCTGCCCTGGCGAGAGCTTCTCTGCTGCCAGCATGGGATAGGGCGGGAAAGAAGTGAGTAGGCCCTAGGGTGTTTTGTAGTTTTGACGAAAGTCACTAATTTTTCTCTCTCCTCCTTCCAATTTCACAGAATCCTTGAAAATTGGCTTCCTGGAGACATTGAAAGAAACTCCTGGAACATATCCTCCCCTGGCAGCGTGTCCCTGCAAAGCCTTCTTAAACTACTTTGCAGAGTGTTTTCTGCCTGCGCTTCTCTCACCACGAAGTGTTTCAGACACCACACAGTGCCAAAGGCTAAAATTAAAAAGTGTGGTCTTAATGGTAGCAACCAGAATGGAAGATGGCCAGGACTTAAAGGGAGGTCTTTCCCTCATCCCCTTCTTGACTGTGTCCCGCCCCTGAGTCCTCCTCCCAGGCTCAGCCCTGTATCTGCTAGTGGCTGTACTTTGCCTTCATATATCTGGTGTGTCATGTCCTGGAAGCTCCACCTTTCCTTTGTAGCTAAGTCTTATTTTGAACAGTGGCTATGTTTTTGTAAAGGGGGTTTAGAAGAGATTTGTATAGACCACATCCTGTTTCTTTCCCACTAATTCTTCTTTATCTGTAGTGTTACTCTTTGCTAGGATTTCCACTGGTAGTGATGGCCAGTATCATTTAGCTTTGGCCCTCTCCTAAACGTCCTCTTCAAAGAGGCAATGATGAAAAAACAAGCAAAAACTTAAAAACTCTAGAGATGCTAGAGATTTATCTGTAGTGAATAAACAGAAATCTTTTACCTTTTGTAAAAGATCCATCCAGTGAGTTTAGAATTTATCTATTGTTATACATGGATATTTGGCTTTTTGTGATATTTGTTCTAAGAGATAAAGATGTTGTGACTTGTGTTATGAATAAGGACTGAGGCATCAAATTTCCTGGTGTGACATCTTCAACACTCCTTAACCTAACCGTACTGTTCTAGAAGTCCTCATTTGTTTCTTCACACTCTGGTCCGTTGTGGGACTGACTGGATTTCACACTTTCCTTGTGGCTCTCAACCAGACAACCAATGAAGATGTGAGTCAACTTTCTTTTGTCTTTGCCACATATTTTTCTCCCCAAAGCCTATTCTCTTGTTACCTGCCGACAACTGAGTCTCTAGGATTTGGAAGATTGAGGCAAGCAAAAACCTGGTGTGGGAGATTGTGAACTCAGATGTGGAAGAGAAGGCAGGCTGTTTTGTTTGGAGGTGAATGCCTGTAGGACATTAGGAAGAAGAGGTTGAAAAGTTGAGTGGGCAAAAGGTCTTTAACTGTTCATAGATCATTAAAGGCTAGATGAAGGCCTGGTGTGGTGACACACACCTGAAATCACAGAACTTGGGAGGCTGAGGCAGGAGGATCTTGAGTTCAAGGCCAGTCTTGGCCACATAGTATCAAAAAAAAATGAGGCTGGTTGATGCCTTTGGATTTGGAATGGAGAAGGATAGTTGCACTGAATAAATCCTCACTTTTAAAAAGTTACCAATAGTACACATTCATTGTAGAAAGTCAGAAAATGCAGATGAGTGAAAAAGAGAAAATAAATCCCTGTAACTTTACCTTCTAGATATCACCTTTGTTAATGGTATGATTTATAGTCTCCTAGACTTGTCTATGGGAGGACCTGGCAACCCACTCCCCAAAATGATCAGTCCACCATTGAAAACCCCATGAATAACAGAAGCACTGACAACAGTTGTACATAGGGTCACTATGAGTTGGATACCAAATTGACAGCACCTAACAACAGACTTGTCTAGTGTTTGTTTATATAGTCACTGTATTTTTTAAAAAATATGTATTTTCTCATTTGCTTTACTCTCACTCTTTTTGAATATTTTCATGTCTATATGTATATTTCTTTTTATTATTACAAAACATGTACCATATAAGATATAGCATCTTAACCATTTCTAAATGCACAGTCCAGTAACATTTAGTTCACTCATGTTGTTGTGCAATCATTGCCACCATCCACCTCTGGGACTTTTTCCTCATCCCATGCTGAATGTATGTCATCCACATAATTTTTTAATATAAGCCTTGGCTTTTACCTTGCAGATCAAAGGGTCATGGACAGGGAAGAACCGTGTCCAGAATCCCTATAGCCATGGCAACATTGTGAAGAACTGCTGTGAAGTGCTGTGTGGCCCCTTGCCCCCCAGGTACTCAAGAGACTAAAAGGTCCTGGGATTCTTGGGATGAACAACTCAACTTCATCCTATTACATGGTCTCAAGCATTGTTTTGAATGGAGACAGTGTCAAATAGGTTTTCTTAGGGATTGTCATATCTACATGGAACTTAGACCGTGGGATGATTATCTTGAAGAGATGATCTTTCATTCTTATTTCATGTGTTTGTTTCATTATTAATGTGACATTCACTGGTTTGTGGAAGAAAATGTGAATGGAGGATACAAGGTATATGCTAGGATCAGGCTAGATGGCCAAAGGACATGTTCACATTTTCTAGTATATACAGCAAGGTTTTGTGGGTTCAGTGGGCAGAGCGGTGAATGCTAAGTTCTTGATTAACTCTCCTGTCTCCTTCAGTGTGCTGGATCGAAGAGGTATATTGCCACTGGAGGAAAGTGGAAGTCGACCTCCCAGTACTCAAGAGACCAGTAGCAGCCTCTTACCACAGAACCCAGTAAGTGTTCTTGACTTATGGCTCAGTTGGTGATAGCGTGTAGGCTACCTTTACAGCTTAGAAATACAATTAGGCAATTTTGTGTCCTAATCTCTCTAGTTTCTCTATCTCTGTTTCTGCCCTCACATTGCCTTCAGGTCTTTGTGCCCTGAGGTAGATTAAGACTTATTCATTTCTTTGACATATATTGAATAATTACTCTGTGCTAGCCACTGTGCTAGGTGTTGGGGATGTATCAGTGACTAATGAAAATAATGTCCCTGCCCTCAAGGATCTCATTGTCTGGTGCAGATGAGAGGCAAGAAAATAGGCTATTGCTCCATGTTGTGAAAAGTGCCTTGAGGCTAGAAGCATAAAATGTTATAGAAGTGAAGATGGGAGCTGGGTGCGATGGCGCATGCCTGTAATCCCAGCGACTCGGGAGGCAGAGGCAGGAGGATCACAAGTTCGAGATCAGAGGCAGTCTGCATAATGTAGCCAGACCCAGTCTTAAAAAGTAAAAAAAAATGGGCCGAGGGTGCATCTCAGTGGTACAGTACTTGCAAAGCATGCAAGCACGAGGTCCTCCGTTCAATCCCTGGTACTGCAAAAAAAAAAAAAAAAAAAGAAAGAAAAAGAAGTGAAGATGGGATCTGAGGATCATATTGGAGTTAGTGATGTGATAACATTGGTAGAAGGGGGCTTCTTTTCTGGAATATGCAGATGTTATGGAAATTCTCCCAGGCATCCTGCTTAAGAAAAAAAAAATATATATATATATATATATATTTAGCTCAGTTGGTAGAGTGTTGCTCTGCACTGAGGCCCTGGGTTCAATCTCTGGCACACCAGAACGGGAGAAAGATGTGGCAGTCCCTCCCAAGCAATCGTGAAATAATCAGCCATTGAAACGCTATGAAAAGCAGAGACACACTGACATAGTGCTGGGCATGGCATGGTGTCAGGGAGTGTTTTGTTCTGTTGTCCATAGGGTCATTATGAATGGGACCTGACTTGACAACACTAACAACAACAACATATTTATTTACTTATTTTTATTGATGATTTTTAATGTACAACTTAATGGTTCTCATTATTAGAGTCATGAAAGTAGAAGGGGCCTATGTAGGGAAAGATGACAGGCTACAGATATATTTTTTGTATAAAATATAATCCTAAAATGTTGTTATCTGAGCTTTCTTTTTTAAGAGCTTTATTAAAATATGATTCACATACTATACATTCCCTATTAAAAATGTACAGTTCCCTGGTTTGGTATATACACAGAGTTGTGTGATCATCACAGCAATTCATTTAAAAGCATTTCATCATTTTCCTCCTCAAGAATCCTTGTCCCCATTAGTGGTTACTCTCCATTTCCTCCAAACTCTTTAAGCCCCACTCTTAATACAGCCACAAATCTACTTTCTTTGGCTAACAATCACAATCAATTGCTATTCAATCACAATCAAAAGAAGCGGCATCTTCTATATATTTGATATAAATGGAATCATACAACAGGTGGTAGTTTATGACTGGCTTCGTGTGTGTGTGTGTGTATGCATATGGGCTGGGATTCAGCTCAGTTGGTAGAGTGCCACTCTGAAGTCTCTGAGATCCCTGGTTTGATTCCCAGCACCACAAAAATGGGAGAAAGACGTGGCAATCCTCTCCCAAAGCAATCCCAAAACAATCAGCCATTGAAAACCCTATGAGGGTTGCTATAAGTAGGACATGACTTGACAGCACCTAACAGCAACAACAACATATATGCATATATATGTATATATTTGTGGTCTGGGGGGGATGAAGCACAGGGCCTCACACATGATAGGCAAGCACTGTACCATTAAGTTACATCCTCAGCCATTTACGTAATATTTTTAATGCTCATCTATGTTGTAACATATAATAATACTTCATTCTTTTATATTGTCGAAAAATGTCCCATTATATGGATATACCATATTTTCTTTATTCATTCACCAGTTGATGTACATTTGGATTATTTGCACATTTTGGTTATTATAATTAATGCTGCTATGAACATTTGGGTACAAGTTTTTCTGTGGATTTGTGCTTTCATGTTTCTTGGCTATATACCTGTAAGTGAAATTGCTGGGTAATATGGTAACTCTTTGTAAACAAAAGATTAAAATCTTTTTTTTTGAAGTACTTAGGGGTTGAACCCAGGGCCTCACATATACTTTGCAAGTGCTCTGCCACTGAGCTGCACCCCAGCCCATTTTTTTTTTATCTTGAGGCAGGATCTCACTAAGTTATGCAAGCTGACTCAAACCTGCAGTCGTCCTGCTTCACCTCCCAAATTGCTGGGATTATAGGCATAAACCACTGTGCCTGGCTGGGTTAAAATCTTTTGAGGAACTACTGGACTGTTTTCCAAAGTAGCTGCACCATTTTACATCCCGTTAATAGTATATGATGGTTTATTATTAGACAATTGAGTTTAGTCATCTTAGAGGGTGTGAAATGGTATCTTGTTGTGGTTTTGAGTTGCATTTCCCTAATGATTAATAATGTCATGCATCTTTCTGTGTATTAGCCATTTGTATATCTTCTTTGAAAAAGTGTCTATTTAAATTCTTTGTCCATTTTTAAGTGAGTTGTCTTTTTTTATTGTTGAGTTGAAAGAGGTCTTTATATAATTTGTGTACAAGTCCCTTACCAGATATATGATTTGCAAATATTTTCTTCCATAGTGTGGGTTATCTTTTCACTTTTTTGATGGTGTCCTTTGTGGCATATAAGTTGTAAATTTTGATGTACTTCAATTTATTTTTTTCTTTGTTGCTTGTGCTTTTGGTGTCATATCTAAGAAACTATTGCCTAATCCAAGGTCATGAAAATTTATGCCTCTGTTTTCTTGTAAGAGTTTTATAGTTTCAGCTCTTACATTTAGGTCTTTAATTCATTTTGAGTTTATATTTATGTATGGTGTGAGGTAGAGGTTGTATATTCATTCTTTTGTCTGTGGATATCCAGTTGTCTTTGTACTATTTGTTGAAAATGCTGTTTCTTTCCATTGAATTATTTTGGCACCTTGTTGAAAATCAATTGACTGTGAGTGTGAGAGTTTATTTCTGGACTCTCAATTTCATTCTATTGATCAATATGTCTGTTTTTATGCTTTTACCACACTGCATTGGTTACTTTAGCATTTTATTAAGTTTTGAAAGTAGGAAATTTGAGTTCTTTAACTTTATTCTTCTTTTTCATGATTTTTTAGCTATTCTAGGTCCTTTGAATTTCCATATAAGTAGTAAGATCATCTTATCAATTTCTGTGAAGAAGCCAGTTTGAATTTTGATGGAGATTGCTCTGAATCTGTAGATTAATTTGGGGAATATTGCCATCCTAAGAAGAGTTAATTTTTCTGACCCATTAACATGGGCTGTCGTCTGCTGGGGATGTAGCTCAGTGGTTGAGTACTTGCCTAGCATATACAAGGCCTTGGGTTTGATCCATGGCCCAACAAAAAAATATAAGAATAAATTAAGATAAAAAATAAAAAGGGAAGAAACACCAGAATGTTTGTGTGCACTTGTGCCCTCTCTTGCATTCATGCTTGTGTTCTCTCTCTCTCTCTTTCTCTTTCTGCCATGTAAAGATATAGTGAGAAGGCAGCTATCTGCTAGGTAGGAAAAAATAAGGAGCTATCTCCTTATTTATTTAGGTCTTTTATTTCTTTCAGCAATATTTTGTAGTTTTCTAAGTTTTACATTTCTTCTGTTAGGTTTATTCACAAGCATTTTATTGTTTTTGATGTTATTATAAATGAAATTGTTTTCCTAATTTCTTTCTTTCTTTTTTTGTGGTACTTGGGGGTTAGATCCAGGGCCTTGCACACACGTTGCAAGTGCTCTGCCACTGGACTGCACCCCTAGCCCATTTTAATATTTTATCTTGAGACAGGGTCCCATTAAGTTACAGGGGCTGCCTCAGGCCTCGAACTCGTGATCCTCCTGGCTTTGCCTCCCAAGTCCAGCAAACCTGTGTTTATATATTATTGTCATCATTTTGAATATCATTTTTCTGATGAGTCTGGTTCCAAATCATAACAATCTAGGTTAATGATTCTTAGTTGAATATAGGGGAGGTGGTATTTTAGAATCCCTTAGGGGCATTTTAAACCATATATATTGAACTAGGTATAGTGGTCTATAATCCCAGTGACTTGGGAGGTGGAGACAGGAGGATCATAGGTTCAAGGCCAGAGGCAGCCTGAATAACTGAGTGAGACCCTGCCTCAAAATAAAGTAAAAGATGGGCTTGGGCTGCAGCTCAGTACAGCACTTTGCAAAGCATGTGTGAAGCCATAGGTTCAACCCTCTAGTACCACAGTCTTAGGTATATGCAATTATATTTATGTGTATGTGTGTATATATATATATGTATTTTTTCTTTAAGGTAGATCTAGCTCCCACATGAGTGAGAATATGCAGCATTTCTCTTTTTGAGTCTAGGTTATTTCACTTCAAATGATGATCTCCAGTTCCATTTATTTTGTGTAAATGACATAATTTCATTTTTTCTTTACTACTTGAATAATATTCCATTGTGTATATATGTTGTTGTTATTGTTGTTGTTGTTGTTAGGTGCCGTCCAGTCGGTATCTGACTCATAGCGACCCTCATAGGGTTTTCAATGGCTGACTGTTTCGGGATTGCCTTGGGAGTGGATTGCCAGGTCCTTCTCCCATTTTTGCGGTGCTGGGAATTGAACTCGGGACCTCAGAGACTGCAGAGCAGCGCTCTACCAACTGAGCTAAATCCCAGCCCTGTGTATATATACCACATTTAAAAAAAATCCATTCATCTATTCATGGACATCTGGTCTGATTCCATGTCCTTGCAATTGTGCAGAGTGCTGCAGTAAACATGGAAGTGCAGGTGTCTCTGTGGTATGATGACTTATCTTCCTTTGGGTATATCTTCAGGAGTGGCATAGCTGGATCATATGGTAGTTCTATTTTTAATTTTCTGAGGAACCTCCATACTGATTTCCACGATGGCTGTACTAACTTACAGTCCCACCAGCATTGTAAAAGGGTTCCTTTTCCCCCCACATCCTTGCCAGCATTTGTTGTAGTTTGTTTTGTTGATGTAAGTGGCTGCCTTTCTTTAGCGTCACTGTGGTTGTGGCCTTTCAAGGAAGAGTTCAGTGTCTGTGAGTTATCTGCATTTGGATTTTGAGAGAGAGCTTCGCATTGAATCTGGTATCTTTTCCTTCTTAGACTCCAGCAGAACATCTGAACTGCAATGAGATGCCGGAGGACACCAGCACTCCTGAAGAGATGCCACCTCCAGAGCCCCCAGAGCCACCACAGGAAGCAACCGAAGCTGAGAAGTAGCTTATCTATGGAAGAGACTTTTGTTTGTGTTTAATTAGGGCTATGAGAGATTTCAGGGGAGAAGATAAACCTGAGACAGAGAGCAAGCAAAGCTGTCCCTTTTATTCTTTTTCTTTGGTCTGTAGTCACCCAATTGCACACTGGCATTTTCTTGCTGCAAGCTTTTATAAACTTTCTGGACACAAGGCAGTGGCAGAAGATGTCGGTCACCTCTGGCAACTGGATAAATGGGTCCCTGGGGCCCTGGCACTGGTTTCCCATGGCCTTAGCCATGAGGTCTCCTTGGACTCCCCTCTCTTCCATTCAGATCCCAACTCTCCTGCTTGGGATCTTTGGTCTCGTTCTGGGGCTAAAAATTCTTGAGACTGGCTCAAGTCCTTTTAAGCTGCTGCATGTCCTGAGTCCAGAGGAAGTCACAGCGACCTCTGGGCATGGAATCCTAACTGGGTTCTTGGCTCCTTCAGAACTGATAAGGATGGAGAGTGAGGCTGGAGCATTCTCCTGGTTGAAAAGTGCCAGAGTTGCCAGCCAACCCTTTTAGGAGTAGGGCAGGTACCTTCCACTTGTATTTATTCATGTAGCTTCTCCTTTCGCCCTTGTCCACTCTCTAACATCCAGATCCCACTCTTTCCTCACTAGGTATATGTAAGTAGTTGCATTAGAGATAACAGTTTACATTTCTTGTAGATTCTCCAGAAAAATTTCAAAACCTGTGCTATTCTCAACAAGAATTGATGAGATGCTGACAGCATAGCCCCTCACACTCTCTGTCTCATCTCTCCCCCTTCTCATTAGCCCATTTTAATTTTTTTCTTTTGACTCTTGCTCCCATTAGGAGCAGGAATGGCAGTAATAAAAGTCAGCACTTTGGTGTTCCTTTTCCTCAGAGGAAGCCCAAGTGGTCACTTAAACACTACCCCTCAGACTCGTTGTGTGAAGCCCGCAGAGGCCCTGAATGCACAAATCGGGAAACCAAGGCACAGAGAGGCTCTCCTCTCCTCTCCCTCTATGTCCCCTCAAA